>JANQAP020068204.1:0-23847 GCA_026874005.2 Erythroxylum coriaceum | reverse complement strand
AATTACTTTAATCTATGAAAATTTTGAGGTTAGATCAAAATAGGAATCTAATTTAAGATGAAATAAAGCTTAGTTATTAATGGAAGCTAGGTAAACCATAGTATCATAAAATATAGAGACTAACTGGTAAATGGTTACTATATTAAACTAACATATTCAATTTTTTTATCAATACTTATATTTAATTTGATCGAACATATTCAATTTTCCTATCAATACTTATATTTAAAGGCATTATTGCCTTTATGTGTGATTATTTGTGAGTTGTCATTTTATATTATGTGTGATTTATTATATTAGATTTTTTTGTTATTAAGCATTAAATTAATTTAGTGGTGGGCGACACATTTCTTTATAATCAAAATTTTAATTAAAAAAGGATATATATCATGTATTATTCATATCGTATTTATTTTGATCGTTATTGGTTTCAATCCTAACAGCTGTCTTACCAAATACTAACTCCTTAACTACCTTGATACACATAAGACAGTATCGTCTGCGACATAACAGATCATTTGTACCTCTTTTACACGAAACTTTTATACTAAAAATTGTACATCGGAAGTCTTGGAGATTAGATGTTATTGAAAGAAAGATTTATGGTGATGTAATACTTGATCCCCTTTCTTCGGTACGAAGAACGTGGGCTTACATGAAAGCAACGTGACAAAGAAAATAAGCCTACAGGCATGAAATAGATCAGGAAGGTTTCATGGTAACAAATTGCTAGTCTCTTTAAGACAATATAAAATCTTTGCGAGCACAAGTTTTTAAAACAATAGCTGGTTCTTAGTGATTCTAGTAATATTCTCTAATCTAATGAATTTAAGGGCCTTAATATTTGTCTAAATGGATTTTATGAAATGCATAAACCTTTTAGAAATCACAAGTATGAGGTAGGGTAGACAATATTATATTTGAAATAATAACAAATTGGGTAGTGGTTATTCCAAGAAAAGATTCGATAAACATAATGGGAAATTCATGACATGCATATTCTCCCAATAGTCAATAAAGGAAATGAGGTTTTGCTCCTTCCAACCCTCAATACTTTCTGGGCATTGTCATTTCTTTGTCAAAAAGCCAACATGAAAGAAGTGAAAAGTATCATTCTCAAATAAACCAATTACATAATTATTATCTGATTGATTTTAATAATCATTATTATTTATTTTATAAAAATAGTATTTTTAATTATATATAAAAATAACTACTAACCTTCCTATTTCTTATAGTTTAATGAGCATTAAGAAAACCACTACACTTTTTTGTTAAGGCTTTTAAGGTTTCTATAGTTGCTTTATTGAGTTCATATCTAAATCAATAAGGTTTAGCCTAAGTCAATTTTAGACAGTTTCTTTTTTTCTTATTGGAAAATGAGAGCTTAAAAAACCTCTCCTGCTTTATTCTGCTTTATTGCTTTTAGTTTGAGGGAAGTTTCTGAAAGGGAAGGTGACAAAGCAACTAGCTACATTCACACAAATAATAATAATTTTTTTTCAAAATGTCATATATAACTTAAGATAATCAAGGTGATTAAAAATGAATCCTTAATTAGTTTCCAATATCTCTTGAAATGCTTTCAAACAAACCCAAGGGGCAACTTATTCATCTTTACAGATAAAAGTTGCATGCACGATATATGGGCATATGCACAAAAGAAGTTTCAAAATTGATGAGCGATTTCGATTCCAAACTTGTTCAAATTCTGAGAAATTACTGAGAGCTTTAATTGCTTCTTCCTTATCATAAAAAAAGGAACAGTTTTTGCCTTCAGATGATGATTCTAGAAATCATGAGTTGAAGCTACTAATTAGAATCTAAAAATTCTCAAAACAGTGTAACCTGCTATTAAATGTGCATGTCAATTAAATACAGCGGAAGCATTAATGTATATTGATGCAACTATACATTAAAGCATCAAGCATGTGCACAATGGTGGTGTATTATTAGGAAAGAAGCAGTTAAGCCCATTAGAAATAGCCAACAGGATACACAATCTCCAAAATTGAGGACCCAAATTAACCTGAAAATAGAACACACCAAACAACCGAGGCAGAACCAGAACTAAAAACTCCTAAACTCAAACCTAAATTAAACGAAGCCCATGGAATGAATTGAGGCTAAAGTAAGGAATTGAGGAAGGATTACATCCATGCAGAAGAAGAGAGACTTGCCTATGATGAGGCAGCAGAGGTCGGTAGGAATATTAGAAGAGGAGAAGTGAAGGGCGGCAGTGTGCGACGGAGAATGGTGGTGACTGTAAAAGAGAGAGCGAATGACCTTTGGAACATTTTTACAAACACTTTCCATTCATGAGATGTTTTAGGCTAGAGATTAACTAAACATAAAACATAAACAATGACTAAACCACAAGAACCGAAAAGATATAGAGAAGAAGAAAATACCTTGACGAACTACGCCGGAGAAGACGATGACAATGGCCAGAGATGCAATGAAGGACAGAGAAGATACAGTTGAGAAAACATAAACGAGGACGAGCATGTTAAGTGGGTGGGGGGAGGGGACGCGGGGAATTTTTAACATAACCAAAATGACGTCATTTGATTTTAAACCAATCGACATCGTGTTGCTCCTTAAGCTAACAATGACATTTTCTTCAATAAAACATCACAGTTTCTCTTTCGCGACGTTTTATTTAAAAAACGTCGCAAAAAGTTTCACAAATTCGTGACATTTTAAATTCAGACTTTCTGTGACGTTTCTAAAACGTTGCAAAAAGTCTTTACAATCCACGACATTTTATCAACAAAACGTCGCGGATTCTCTATAATTCTTGTAGTAACACAACTTAAATTCTTAATTACAAACTATTAAGAAACTATAATATCCTTCATTACATAGACAACCATTCTTTAATCAAATTACACATCCAAAGGTATTTTAACTTCTAACAGTTGGCTTTGATCTCTGTAGATGATCCATGTGCCTTACTCCTATTACTTGGACCTACAAGGATTAACACCCGTGCTAAGCGTGAAAGCTTAGTGGGCAGACACTTAGTTTAGATGACCACTTATAGCAATCATCCTCTAAGAGCACACACATTCATAAATATCATAAACTCTTGTAAACAATGATTGAAAAATTAAACAAAGTACGTAATGCAAATATGCTTCAAACATATAATGTAAATTCACATTTACAAGCCAAATATTGATTTCCAAAGCTCATCCATACAAATTATTCATGTTGTCATGTTGTATCTCTTATTTATAATTGTTTAATTTCCTTTATATATTAGGGCTGCACATTCCTGTGAGTGTGGATAACGGGAGCTGTGGATATCTAAAGATATGAAACCGTAGATATCCAAAGGCATTGAACTATAAATACCCGAAGGAATCGAATTGTGGATAGCCAAAGGTATCGAACTGTGGAGACACTATGGTCTTAAAATGAAGACATCAGTGGTGTTAAACTGTAGCAGCTACGTTGTAACCTTATAGGCATGCCTATCTGTCCATCACTAAGACAATGAAGCATGCATTGTAACATTTCCTTTAGTCACTTTCCAATTTCATAATTTCATATTCAACCAATTCCATACAAAGTAACATCAATACATCAATCCAGAAACTATGACATGCCCAAATAAAACTTTGTACACATTCAATTATGCACACATACAGAAATTAATTAAGTGTAGTCCCAAACCTTGAAATTTGGCAATTAGTTCTTCTTCTAGTGCTCTTCCTTCTCTTCCCCTTTAGCTTTGCTTGATTCAAAAACTAGAACACCACAAATACATATCTCAATCTCATATCCAACCTTATAATTCTAGCCCTTCATGAGCAAAGAAAAAAAGATGAAGATGAGAAGAAAAACCATAAATTTTTACCTTGATTTCACCTAGGATTAGCTTGATTCCTTATGGAAAATGATGTGATTAAGGAGATGGAATGAAGAGGATATGAGAAGAGAAAAGTTTGACATACATGTCGCTCTCCCCTCTCCCCTCTCTTTTACTCCCCTTTTTTTTTAAATTTCTACTCTTAGACATATGTTTCAACCCCATTGGACTATATGTTGATTTTTGGCAAAATTGCACATTTGGTGCTTCTTCTTTGTTTAGTTCCCACATTAGTATATACAATCATCGATTGATTTCATTCTAGTCCATCTTTCACATATAATTATTCATGTTCATGCCTCAATGAAGAAATTACCAATTTAGTCCTATCTTTTAAATTAATTACCATTATGTCCTTTATTATGCTTAGATACACTTAATTCTTTATGCTCACTTCTTAATACACCCTAGACATACTATAATGCTTTAAGGGTACATATTGGGGCCTTACCCTATTTATTCCTAATTGGTAATATATTAATTTTTGTTTATGAGTGTTTTATAGATGAGTGGAAGTTAATTTCAAGTGTTCAAACCAACTCAAGATTCTCAAAATACAAATACTCTAACAAAAACTACAACTTGGAGGATATAAAAAATAAGGGCCAAAAAATCAACTCCAACAAAATCTCAAATTGACGATGGTTAATCAACAACAAAATAAACCATGCTTAAATTATGTGTTATGATTTCGATATGTATTTGAATTATATGTTACGATATAGATATAAATATGTATTTAACTTTGTTCTGTGACTTGGATATGGATAAGGATGTTTGTTGTATTGGATAATTGATTTGAATATGTATAGAAATGTCAGACTGTCTTGGATAATTTAGATACAAATAAGGATGTGTGATTTTTTTAGCCACACAAAATATTAGTCATTCTTAATTGCCACACATTATATGTCTAACTTATTGAAGATCTCTTATATGCTTTGTAGTAAAAAAACAAATTTTATTTTGGAACTGATCATTTCTGTATTGGTACATCAGTATTACCAGTGTGTCACATCAACGACATGGTTTTTCATATCAACAATGCTAATGGGAAACTTATCATTGGTTGTTTTCGCAACAAAATGAAAGTTGTAGTATTTTAGCGTCACTTTTTAAAGTTTGAACTAGCATTACAAAATTGAGTAAAGTTTGAGATTTTTTTAAATTAACCCATCAAATTCACTTTAAATAAAACAATTTAAAAGTTTTCTTGTTTTCTTATGCTTTAATTTTCAAAAGTTTTAACAATCAATGATCAAGATTAGTTTTTAGGTTTAATATAATTTAATTCAAAATTTCAATCAAAATCAATATTATTAAGCTAATGATATTTTGACTTTTAGTATTAGTAATCACTTTTCTAATTATAAGAAGTTATTTTTATTATAAAATACTATTGTTTAAATAACTTAGTTTATTTTTCTCTTTTCTTCCATTATTTAAAATTTAATTTTTTAGGCCTTGACGACGACAACAATAACAACAACAATAATAACAATAACAACAATAACAACATTAGTATGAATCTAATTGCTATGCGGGATTTGGAGAGGTCTAATAGAGCACAACCTTACCTCTAGCTAGTAGAGAGGCTATTTCCAAATGACCCACATGAAAAGAAAGAAAGCGAGAGAGAGAGAGAGAGAGATGGAAAATAGACAAATAAATACATAAAAATAAATTACAAAATTAATAATAATAAGAAAAAGATGAAGAAGGAGAAAGTTAATAATAATAATATTAATAACACAAATATTAGTAGTGGTGGTGGTGGTGGTGGTGGTGGTGGTGGTAGTAGTAGTAGTAGTTGTTGTTGTAGTAGTAGTAGTAGTAGTAGTAGTAGCAGCAGTAGCATAAGTAGTAGTAGGAGGAGGAGGAGTAGGGTAGTAGTAGTAGCAGGAGGAGTAGTAGGAGTAGTAGTAGTAGTAGTAGTAGTAGTAGGACAAGGAGGAGGAGGAGTATTATTATTATACACTTGGGTATGCTCTGGTCGTCAAAGATAAGCATGTGATTGCTTGCATTGGTGATGGGAGTTTCCACTGGGTGTCCCACGATCATCAACCCAAGTATGAGTGTACCCATTTCCCACCTGCTCTCTGTGGCCCTTTAAGTGAGAATATACTCGCTGGTGGATCCCAACTGTGTGTGGAGGTAAGGGTGGCAACTCCTGTCGACCTTGTATTTACTTTTGTTTTCAAGTTCCATACGATTATCTTTTTTTTTCTATAGCTTGTAGTGTTTTCTGTTGAGGTTACAACCAGGTTCAAATACATTCTTCTTTTTTCTCGTTTTTTCTGAAATTTTCCCTCAAATATCTTTTACAAACATGGATTGGGTGTTTTGATGAACTGAACTAGATAGCTCGGGAACATTGTATAGGATGTTGGTTCTGGTACTACTTTAGTTAATCGCGTATTCGATATCTCCATCAACATTTTCGAGCCACTGACAAGTCTGCTATTGTCAAACAAAACACACGAATACATCCAAGGAGCACAGTATAACATGCAATATAGAGTAGGAAGTACCACAAACACCAAACACAATACTCATAACTTAACAGATGCCAATGTTGACATGTCACTCTACCCACCACTCTAGGAGTTATACACAATGTTGAAGGAGATTCAAAGGTGAGTTACACTAATCCTAACCAATAAGATATCATTGCGACTCCTAAAGCTTTTATTGCACCTAAATAATCTATAGGAAATGCTAGATTCCACACAGTGGAGAGAAGAAGATCTAAGAGGGGAAAAGAGAAAGGATCCACAAGCCAAACCTTTTAACCATGTCCATTATTGTATAGAATGTGTAAGGAATAAATTGTCCCATTAAACTGTTAGATTTAAGGGACATTGTTTTGCGAGAGAAACATCTCATCATCGGATTACTAGAAACTAAAGTCAGACTAGAAAATCTAGCCAAGTTGGACATTTTTGGTTCCCACTGGAACATGATTGCCAACCACCAACATTATGATTTTGACAAAATAATTATTTACTATAGGGAGGATGAACTCAAGGTGGATCTCTTAGATTCAAATGAACAAGCTATGCATCTGAAATTATCTTTAATGCAGGAGCACATCCAACTTAATGTTCCATTCAATGTTTTAAAAATCGGATTAGACATCGAACTAGTCGAAGGAAACGTTTAAGGTTTAGTGATTCAACCGGTAGTGAACTGCTATAAAATTAGTATATAATAAATAAGAAGTAAAACTTACAAGATTAAGTAAAAATAAAATATTTTATTGAAATAAAAATACACCAATGTCTATTATTATATAATGAACTAATAATAAATAAATATGAGTCTAATATAAAACTTAAAATAACAATAAAATCAAAAATATATTTCTGAAGGAGGTTGCATCTCATCATTGTAAAAAGCTTCAAATTCTCCAATGGTATTTAAAGATTCGTAATCTACGTTTTCATCTAAAATATTTGCATTAACTTCTTTTACTGCATTAAAATAAATTACAAATTAGTAATGTATGAAATTATTCCCAATTATAAACTTATAATACATAATTTTAACTTAAATATGATCAAAATAAGATATGAACTGACCATCAGTAGATGTTCTTAATTCATTCGTTGTGACAAACGCATTTTCTTCATAAATCATCTTTTCAAGTTCTTTATAATTAAGATCAGGCGATGGTTCTTCTTCGATCCAAAAATCAGTATGTTCAATACAATCAATATCAACTAGATCATATGTTCTCTTCTTACTAAGTGCTCTGAACACAAAATAGAGAAATTATAAAATCAACAATAAAAATAAAATTATTGAAATAAAAACAAAACTATAAAATACTTGTTCTTTATTCTCAGATTATAAGTAACGTAAACAAAGTCATTAAGTCTTTGATGTTCCAAACGATTTTATTTTTTTGTATGAATACGTTCAAAAATACTCCAATTACATTCACAATCTGATGCAGAAGTTGTTTAACTGAGTAACCTAATAACGAGTTTTCTCAGTGTTAGAGCACTGTCACCGAATAATCTCTACCACTCATCTGTATTTTAAATTAATATTTATGATAAAAATATATATTATTAATAAGTAAATAATGAATTAAAAGTATAAAACTTACCTGGCTGCATTTTTCATCATAAGTTCTCTCTTTGTTGATGATCTAGCAAAACTCTCTAAACCTTTATGATACAATTTAATTTCATTTATCACTTGTGATTATTTTTCAATAGAGAAAATACCTTTGCATTCAATCACATCAAACAAACCACCCATAATATTAATTGTACATGCTTCTCCACTATATAAGCAATAAGGATTGAAAAAATAAGCTGCTAAGTGGATCCTTTGAGTGAGATGCTTATCCCATCGTCGATCAATAATATCTATATAAACCTTGTACAATTTCTCTTTCCTTCAAAAAGATTTATAATTATTTTGTGAGCTCTACACATACCATCATATATATAACCCAAAGATGGCTTCTCATTTGAGTCAACAATCCTCAACAACCATATAAGCGGAGCCACAATCTTTACAATGATCAAGTAAGGATCCTAAAATTTATTATCTAGAATAATAGCATAAATTTCTTTTCCATTTTCACTCTTTAATAATTTATGACTTGAAAAGTGTTTACTTGTAACCAAATTTTGAAGTAGTTGCTTATGTTCATAAACACTTTTTAATGTAATAAATGTAGTTGCAAACTTGGTAGCAACGGGACGCACGATCTCAACCCAATCTTTTTGCTTTCTTAACCAAGACAAAAATGTGACATAATTATACACAAAAATTATGATCTTAGATGCGCGTGAAGCAAGTCTAAAAATATGATCCATACCACTAATATCTTTTAAAATAATTTCTTTTAAAATAGGATTTATACAATGAGCAGTGCATGGAGACCAATAAATATGCCCATACTTTGATTGTAATAAGTATCTAGCTGATACATAATTAGCTACATTATCTGTAACAAAATGCACAACATGCTTTGGTCCAACCCACTCAACAATTTTAGAGAATAATTCAGATAAAGCATTAACACTTTTTACCATGTCAGAAGCATCAACAAAATTGATAAAAGTTGTTCCAAAATTACAATAAACCAAGAAATTAATCAAGGTTCTTTATCTTTGATCAATCTACCCATCTCCCATAATAGTGCATCCTGTTGATTCCCAACTAGATTTATTCGTATCCATAATTAATTGACATTCCTTTTTTAAATCTTAAAGCAAAGGCACACGTAACTTATAATAAGATGGTACCTTAAATCCTGGACCTATTGCTGTTGTAGCATCAATTGCTTATTGAAAATATAGTGAATTTAAAGCATTTAAAGGAATACATGAATGATAGAACCACTTAGCCCATCCTCTTTTACATCACAAAACAACATCCTTATCAACCATAAAACTTTTTAAATTAGGTTGAGAACCAGGAGTAGTTCTTAGAGAAAAATAAAAATCTATGTCAATAGCAGCTTTTCTTTTTCCTTTATCTAATACTTGTGGTGTTTCATCATCTCCAAAAGATATATTATGAGCCTTTTTATTTTCCATTTTCTTTTTTACTTGTTGCTATAAATATGTTCCAATCATATCATGCACATCAAGTGGTACTTTTTTGGAAGAAGCAATATTACCCTTAACACCAACAAGATGTTCTTTCATTCTAAAAATTCCTCCTCTTTAATTATTCTATCGCAAAACATACAATTATATTGGACATTCCAGTCAAATGCTTGAGAAGAAGATAAATAATTCCATGCTGGATTGGACTTACCATGAGTATAGGATGAATCCATATTTTTCATTATGATTTAACCTAAAAAGTATAAAAAATAATCAGGTATAATATTGTCAGGACAAAAGTATACAACTTAAATAATTCTCATTTATCAATTGTAATAAAGAAGACCAATAGCAAGAAGAGTGCCCTTGTCCTTTGAGGGTTTTGTACAACTTTGGACTGAGATGAGGTTTTAGGGGATTTTGTTGCCCACTTAACCTCGGAATTCAACCAAGGATTCCACTCTAAAAAGAAAAAAGGAGATATAACTGAATTTGTAACCAAATTAAGTACTCAGGATCAAACAACCAAATTAAGTGGAAACAAAGGATCCTCACTCACTTTAACAAAGCCTAGAAGATGTTTCCTATCACACAAACTCGTAATCTTTACCTCTTTAAGAATGAAACTTTCCCAATTCCCACTTAGATTTTCTAAGGATAGTGACAAGTTCATTAATAAATATGTAAAGTTCACAGGTTCGGTTAAACCTTTAGATGTGGAATCATTAAGGAATATGATTCTAAAATATATCAAGTTGATATGGGAAGTTACTCCAAAGCTGCTTCTCAAAAACCAGAAAAGGAAGGAACAGGAGAGGAAAATGCAAACATAGCAGAATGGAACATACATATATAGTTATACAAAGAAGAGCAATAACAACAGAATGGATACACAGATGACATAATAGATGTTACTCACTTATTAAAAATTTGCTCCAATAATTGCTCCATTTCAAAGTTCAAATAACCTCACCGAAATATTGCTAGTAGATCATCAAATGGAATACTTGAAAGAGTACATATAACCCAGCTATCAAAATTAGAGATTGATATGAAATGGAGTTCTAACTATTACAGAAAACTAATTAATCAATACTAGTGGATCCTTATCTCCTTATCTGTTAACATATTGAAACAATAACACACAACAAATTAAAGTTTAAAGAGTATATATAACAATAGTTAATTGAGTAAATAATAAAGTTCTATTCTAACTGTTACAGAAAACACAATAACAATGAAACTTGAATAAAACAGAATATTGAAACTATCAATGCCTTATCCTTATCTCTTAACAGAAACTTGAATAAAACGGAACAAATTGGAACTCTATACAAATTGGAGCTCTATATGATATGTTCTTCCGTCCTCCTCTCTAGTAAGAAAAGTGTAACAGCACCAAGCAAAAGAGAAGTATCCCTTCGAATAAAAAAAATTAAACCCCAAATTTAAGAGAAAATACAATAATAATGACAAATCCCAAATAGAAAGAACATAAACATTTCATGGCCGAATAAACCCCAACCTGAGCGTGAGGAATATGGGATGGATGTAGAAACAATCCCTTCCATTACAGTACTTATTCTCTAAGGAAGGAGTTCGAAATTGCTTCAACAAGCTCTTTATCTCAGATCAGCTACGAGAGATCTGAGAATAGAAGATTAACTTCACAGTAGCCACCCAAGGAGATAACGAATAGAAATTGATTTTTACATCTATGGTTACCCCAAGTATCATATTTATCTACATGCATAGAGGCGGTGAAGAGAAGATGGAGAAGAGGCGAGAGAGTCTGAATAAAATCTGAAAGTTTAGTAGCATTAGGTATCTGAATGGTGAGTATTTGACAAAATTGGTTAGACCAGTTGCTGAAAAACTCACCAGTTCTCCCATAAATTAGTCGGTTTTTATACTCAAGAGTTATTACATAGAATTAAATTAGAAAACTGATCGATTCAAACTTTTTTCGATCAGACCGACTGATTCAATCCTGTTGTTAAAACCTTGGTTTCATTCATCTATGTAAGAAACTTTCGGTTCTAGAGAAGAGACTTATAGAATAAGCTTAAATCATTCAGTAACACCGCATCCACTCCATGGCTCATATATGGAGACTTTAACTCCATATTATACCCCTTAGAGGCATAAGGACATTGCAATGTAAAGAATTAGACAGTTGATTTAAAAGATATGGTGGAGGATTTAGGGGTGACTGCTCTTAAGTATATTAGAGATACTTTCACCTGGTCCAACAAACAACAATCAACCTGGCACATTAGGAAAAAATTAGACCATGTTGGGTTAGTCATGGTTGTATGCATTGCATGCATGCGTACGTAGTGAAAGTGTCGGAATCAAGGTTCTGACACCATGACAACCCCGAAAACCATAAAATCATACATTTATGCAAGGATATGTAAAGAACATGAAATATAAATTATTTTTTTACCTTTTGTTTCTCCTCCTTTCTTATTTCTTCTCCTTGTTTAGGTTGTTGCAAGCACCAAACCCTTCCTTGATCACCCAAGAACACGCAAAGAAGATGAATAAATGCAAAGAAGATGAATAAACAATGTATAAGGGTGTTTTAAGCATCAAACTAGATGAGTTCTAATAAATGCTTAAGATGATAGAAGATAGGTAAAGAATCTTGTTACATACAACAATTGTATGAATTGCAAGAACAAGACTCAAAACACCTCACTCTCACTCTAGAACCCTTTTAGGGCCCTTATGCTATCACTTGTGTATGTAAGAAGTGGAAGAAGCTCGTGTACATAACTGAAGAACTCACTTATATATCATTTTGTGGCTTCTGTTACGATCGTGGCCATGTTGAACTCACTTATATATAATTTCGTGCTTCCGTCAGGATCGTGGCTAGTTCGTCTTTGGCCACGATCGTGGCCTATAAGCCACAATCATAGTCTGCTTAAATTACGCTATACACACTTATTTTTCATCCGGTCTTTTATGTGTGTGACCCTTACGTTTCTGGTTATTTTAGGCACTTGAATTAACTCTTAATTCAATCAAATCATGAAGGGTTTCATGATGCCAATTTTCCAGAATATAAGTGGATTAACACGCGAACTCTTCAATAGTTAATTATCTAACTTATGAACCTTTCCATAGATAATTACCGTGCAATTCTTCCTTTCACCACACTATACCCCATTTGTTTCTAAGTATGGGCTATGTGTCAACTCCCACTAGACTGACTATGTCATATCTAGTCCAAGTGATGTTAGTTCTTGTAATTGGATCTCATTAATCTTATATGTCATTGAAGACTCTCTTCATGACAATAATTGCTCTGGCCAGAGACTCCTGAGTAATGACCCCGACAAGAGGCCGTGGGTAACATGTCCTTCTATCAGGAGTGGTGAATCCTTTATTGGCTACCCAATTACCTTCGAATACAAATAGCTGTACCTAATCACCACCCTAAAAGTGACCTCGTCTTGAGGTAACAAGGAATGATGTCAAAGCACAAGATTAATATCCAAGATATCCTTGAGTACCTCAAGTCTAAGGATATTTGCATCATTGCTATGATGAGATTAATCAGTGACATTTGATAGATCATCCATATGACAATCTTATAGTGGGTCATCCGATGTACTTACTACTCTTAGTAAGCATCCATATGTTAACTCTAAATAACTCATGCTTACAGTTTGTGAGATCTACTGCTTGATTAAATCAAGGAGTATAGCATGTGTTAGTCTATCTGGATTAATAATGTCCTGTCTTATTAATCCTATAACTAGGGATTATTTAGACACTAACATAATTGCACATGATAGGAATTTTATTATTATGATCTCATCATGATTTCCTTTATGCTATTTTTTATATCATAGACTTCATTAATTCCATTTAAGATCAATATCAATTCATATATAAATGAATATCAAATCAATGAAAAATGCCTTTTGCTTTATTATTCAAAACAAAGTTTGTAAAAAAGTGCTAAAGGTGATTGCCTTTAGAGCACTACTCTAACAGTCTCCTACTTGCACTAAAGCCAATCGCCTTTATATCTAATACCATAGGTGAGAACACAAGAATCAAATTTTGTTGGAGGAAGTGACTTAGTCAAAGGATCAACGACGTTCTAATCTATGGGCACTCTCTTTATCCTCACATCTCCTCTATCAGTTATCTCCCTGATAAGGTGATATCTCCTGAGTATATGCTTAGACCTCTGATGAGACCTCGGTTCCTTAACTTGAGCAATAGCCCCATTGTTATCACAGTATAACAATATTAGGTGTACTATGGTAGGAACCACTCCAAGTTCTATAACGAACTTCTTGATCCAAGCAACTTCTCTTTTTGCTTCCGCAGCTGTAATGTACTCTGACTCGGTCGTTGAATATGAAGTTGTCTCTTGTTTGCAACTCTTCCAACTGACTACTCCACCATTCAGTAAGAAAACATAACTTGACTGGGATTTAGAGTCATCCTAGTCAAATTGAAAATTAACTTCTGTATGCCCATCACTATGAGATCTCCATTTCTATATATCAAGAATACATCCTTAGTCCTTCTCAAGTACTTTAGGATATTCTTGACAGCCACCTAATGACCCTCACTATGATCCGATTGATATCTGCTTGTAACACTTAGAGCATATGATATATTAGGTCTTGTACCTAACATAACATACTTGATTGATCCTAATGCCGAAGCATACAAGATCATAGTCATGCTAGTTCTCTCATCTTGTGTCTTGAGACACATAGATTTCGAAAGTTTTATCCCATGAGTCATGGGAAGAAACCCTCTCTTGAACTGCTCCATGCTAAACCTATTTAGCACTTTGTCTATCTATGTTGACTGTGAAAGATGTAGCAACTGCCTTGATCTATCTCTACAGATCTTTATTCCCAATATATAAGTTCCTTCTCTAAGGTCTTTCATGGAAAAATTTTAGGATAACTAAACTTTGACTGATTGCAAACTTGAGACATCATTTTCTATAAGTAATATGACATCCATATATAACATAAGGAATATGATAGTACTCCCACTAACCTTCTTGTACTCATAAGGTTCATCAGGATTTTGAGAGAAACCAAACTCTTTGATTGTCTCATCAAATTAGATGTTTCAACTCCTAGATGCTTGCTTCAATCCATAAATGGATTTATAAAGCTTGCATACCTTTCTACCATCTCTAGATACGAAGCCCTCAGGTTGTATCATATATACATCCTCAACTAAGTTTCCATTT
Source organism: Erythroxylum coriaceum (assembly GCA_026874005.2). Classification (NCBI taxonomy): domain Eukaryota; kingdom Viridiplantae; phylum Streptophyta; class Magnoliopsida; order Malpighiales; family Erythroxylaceae; genus Erythroxylum; species Erythroxylum coriaceum. The sequence continues at coordinate 9,155 of JANQAP020068204.1, read as the reverse complement.
AGCAAATCCATCTTCACATCCCTCTGTCATATTTCATAATCATAATAAGCAATAATGGCTAGGAGTATTCTAATGGATTAAACATAGCTATGGGGATAAATGTCTCGTCATAATCAACCCCTTATTTTTGAAGATAACCTTTAGCTACTAACCTCGCTTTATAGGTAATCACATTACCTTCCATGTCGATTTTCTTCTTGAAAATCCACTTGCACCCTATGGGTTTTAACCCTGTGGGTTAACTAAAGTCCATACTTGGTTTTTATAAATGGAATCCATTTCAGACTTTATGGCTTGAAGCCATTTTTTAGATTCTGAACTCTTCAGAACCTCTTCATAGGTTATAGGCTCATCGTCTCTATGAGTAACATGTCATTTTGTTCACTTATAAGAAATCCATATCTCTCTGCAACATTGCGTATCCTACTTAAGCTATGAACATTTTGTATGTTAGAAGGTTCATACATGCATCAGGCTGAAACTAAATTCGTAATAAAATAGAAAATGAAATGCTGTTGCATTTTCTTTTAACAAAAACATAATATAACACCTTATAAACATTTTTGTGAAAAAAAAGAAAAACAAATTTCTAGAATTATTACGAAAATTTCAAAAACAGTACATGCATTTCGTTTTCCAGAAATTCCCAGAAATCAACATATGAACATTTTGGATATTAATTCGAAATAAAACAGAAAATGACATTCAATTGTAATTTCCTTTAGCAGAAACATAATATAAAATCTTGTAAACATTTATGTGAAAGAAAATCAGAATTTTTTTTATACATTTTACACGAATTATTCAAAAACAGCATGCATGTTAGTCATAACCCAAAAACACTTTGCACATGTTCAATACATCATCTATCACATGCATAAACTTGCTCTGATACCACTGTTGGATTAGCTATGGTTGCATGCATCGCATGCATGGGTATACAACAGAAGTGTCAGAATCAAGATTCCGAAATAATGACAACCCAGAAAGTATAGAATCATACATGCATGCAAGGATATGTAAAGAACATGAAATATAAAACATTTTTTTACCTTTTGTTTCTCCTCCTTTCTTGTTTCTCCTCCTTGTTTGGGTTGTTACAAACACTAAACCCTTCATTAATCACCTAATGAAGAAATAATGTATAAGGGTGTTTTGAGCACCAAACTAAATGAGTTCTAGTAGATGCTAAAGATGATAGAAGATAGGTCAAGAATCTTTTTGCATGCACTTTGATTCATGCAATAATTGCATAAATTACAAGAACAAGACTTAAGTCACCTCACTCTCCCTCTAGAACTCTTCTAAAGCCCTTATGCTATCACCTGTGTGTGTAAGAAATGGAACAAGGTCGTCTACATAAGTGAAGAACTCACATATATATCATTTCGTGCCTTCTGTCACTTGGCTCGCCTTCCTGCTTAAATTAGGCCATACATACTTGTTTTTCATCTGATCTTTAAGCGTGTGGCCTTTAGGTTCCTGGTTATTTTAGGCACTTGAATTAAATCTTAATTCAATCAAATTATGAAGGGTTTCATGATGCCAATTTTCCAGAATATAAGTGGATTAACACATGAACTCTTCGATAGTTAATTATCCAACTTATGAATATTTCTATAGACAATTACTGAGCAATTTGTCCTTTCACCATACTATACCCCACTTGGTTCAGAGTATGGGCTATATGTCAACTCCCACTAGACTGACTACGACACATCTAGTCCAAGTGACATTAGTTCTTGTCCTGGGATCTCATTACTCTTATGTGGCATTGAAGACCCTCTTCATGACACATAATTGCTCTGGCTAGAGACTCCCAAGTAATAGCCCTGACAAGAGGTCGTGGGTGTCATGTCCTTCTATCAGGAGTGGTGAATCTTTTATTGGCTACCAAATTACCTTTGAATACAAATAGTTGTACACAATCATCACCCTAAGAGCGACCTTGTCCTAAGATAACAAGGAATGATGTCAAAGCACAAGATTAATATCCAAGATATCCTTAAGTACCTCAAGCCTAAGGATATTTGCACCATTGCTATGATGAGATTAATCATTGACATTTGATAGATTATCCATATAATAATCTCATAGTGGGTCATCCGATGTACTTACTAATCATAGTAAGCATCCATATGTTAACTTTAAATAACTTATGCTTACAGTTTGTGAGATCTACTGCTTGATCAAATCAAGGAGTATAACATGTGCTAGTTTGTCTAGATTAATAATGTCTTGTCTTATTAATCCTATGACTAAGGATTATTTAGATACTAATATAATTGCATATGATAAGAATCTTATTATCATGATCTCATCATGATTTCCTTCATACTATGTTTTATATCATGGACTTCATTAATTCAATTTAAGATTAATATCAATTTATATATAAACGAATATCAAATCAATGAAAAATGCCTTTCGCTTTATTAATTAAAACAAAGTTTGTATAAAAGTGCTAAAGGTGATTTCCTTTAGAGCACTACTCTAATAGACCGAGCCCTAGTAAATGACATATGGCTTAAGACCTTTCTTGACAGCCTTACTATATTTAAAGAACCCCTCTTCTCAGATCACACTCTCTTTGTAGTGGACAATTTGTTCTAAAAAGTTATCAAGCATCATCTTTTTCGATTCAATAATTTCCTAGGGAATGTCCCAGGATTCTATGAGGCATGTATAAAAGGATCAAAACATAATTGCCATGGAACCAAGTAGTTTTGTTGTGTTCAAAAGCTGAAAGTCATCAATTAGGAACTAAAGATCCTAAATTCTATATAAAGGCCCATAACTTCCACCTTAAATTCCTATAGACTCGAACTTCAAGCTCTTTAAATCCAGTGCTACTTGAAAAAGAAAAATTAATGCTATCATAATTTTTGAAGGCTACACACAACCATAACTCTATTTTGCAACAAAAAGCTAGAGTACATTGGCTAAAGGAAGGGAATAACTATATTAGATTCTCTTTCAACTCCATTCTTGTAAAGAAAACTGTAACAAAATCGGCTCTATAACTTCCAAAGATGGTGCAAGTCTTCAGACACAATAAGAAATCAAAGAGGAGACAATAAGGTACTTTAAAGATCTTTTAGGTACTCTTAACACTTCTAATGTTACTATTGAAGATCTTAGAACCCTCTCCCTCAAACAAATCACACCAACTGATTCATATCTTCTTACAAAACTAGTAGATAACATAGAATAGAAGCTACAGTTTTTGGAATGGATGGCTCCAAAGCTCTTGGGCCTGATGGCCTAAATAGGTATTTCTTTTAGAAATCTTAGAGTGAGACAAGACCCATTGTTATATCGGCAATCAAGGAATTCTTCTCCAAGGGGATCCTTCTCAAAGAGATCAATACATCCTTTGTTTGTTCGATTCCTAAATGCTCCAACCCCATACAATTTGGGGACTTCAGACCTATTGCATGTACTAACTTCCTCTATAAGGTCATTTTCAAAATATTTGCTACAAGATTGAAGAAAACCCAAACCCAACTGATCAGCGATAACCAAGGCGCCTTCATGCAAGGTAGACATATAGGAGATAACATTGTTATTGTCCAAGAGCTCCTAAAAAGCTACTCTAGGTCAAATTACTCTCCAAACTACATAATCAAAATTGAATTTCACAAAGCTTATGATAGTGTGAGCTAGGATTTCCTATGGACTTTACCGATGGCTCACATATTTCCAACTATCTTTATAAAATGGATCAAAGAGTGCATCTCATCCTTTTCCTTGTCTATTTTGATTAATGGCACTCTTACCACACTCTTGAAGGTAGTAAGAGATCTTAGGCAAGGGGACCCTTTGTCCCCCTACCTTTTCATTCTTTGTATGAAGACTCTCAACTTTGTATCAGGTATGAAGTGCCCATAAATCCAAAGTTCAGATACCATGCTAAATGCAAGAAGATTGATTTGACTAACCTATGTTTTGCAAATGATCTACTTTTATTTTGTAGGACCACGATGGACTCTATACAAAGTTATATAGTAGCTCTTAGTAAATTTAAAAACTTCTCTCGGCTACATTTCAACCCAATAAAGAGTCATTTTCTTCTATCTAAAAAAGTTATTGCCTTGGGACCTCTCATCTCTCAATCAACTGGAATGCAATTTAAACATACACCTTTACTATATCTTGTTATACCTAAAAAGTTTTTAAAATACCTAGGCTATCCTACTCGCAAGTATACGAGATAGTTATAGTTGATAACCCAAGGTCATCTCCCACAGAGGTGAAATTGGTTAACTTAAATTAAGTTTGAATTAAAAATAAAAATAAAAATAAAAACAATATGGTCCTAGACATTCTATCCCGATTGTTGAGTGAAAGATTTTAAGGAAAATTATGAAATTAAATTGAAAAATAGACATAATCAATTGGGAGCAATGAAAAATATATTAATGCAAGTGGAAAAACTCTTAAGAATTAACTTCAGTAATTGAATCTCTAATGCATGATTAAGTGAAAATGATTGGATTGTTGTCTTCCTAAAATTAATAGTTGGGTTCTAAATCGATTTGAATAATGAACTAGTCTAACTTTTGTATTCAACAAGTTATTATCCAAATTAAGTATGAAAACCTGACTACTAATTACCACTTAAGTTAATATATTTCTAGTTCTTAACCTAAGTGTCCGTAGTTTCTCGATCCGTATTAAACTTCATCTCTCGAATCTTCATTTAATACTAAATGAAGCAAAGTTTGGTCATTCTATCACATCCATTCAATTAAGAAACTATAGCAATAAATAAGACAACATATCTATAACCTAATCATACATATTCAACTAAATATCTACACTGATTTTCAAGAAAATAGATTAGCCCATCACGGATATCATAACATTAATCATCATTAAACATTTTAATCACATGTTACTATTAACAAAAGTATTAAAGAAATAATAAAACAGTGAATGCCGAATGGCTATCAGAAGAAAACAAATAACAGCTGGCTAAACTAATAAGAGTATAAGTCAGTTAATAACAGACAGTAAAATGAAAGAAACACAGCAATAAATGAGCAACAGTATAGGCAAACAAATCATCAGGTGAAGGGTGATACAGATCTCTAGTTCCTCTATAGCCTCCAGCTTTGGCTTTTCCCTTCTGCTTCATCTTCTCACCCAGATGAATGTTCACTCAGGTTGAATGGGATTTAACTTTAGCTCTAGCTTTCAGCCTCTCCCAAGCTTCCACCTCTCTATTGTTTTGCTCTTCTTCCCAACTTATTTTGTTTCCTTTCTCTATTTCTCTCTTCTCTCTCTATCTCTCTGTTACACCTGAATGAGTTTCCATCCCTCGGTGGTGTGTTAGTGAATGGAACAGTATCCCTCTAGTCCCTGCTTGTCGCCACCCCTCCTTAACATTTCTTTTATAGATTATCTTTAGGTATAAGGTTTCATACTTGAATGGCTAAAGCGGCCACATGTTAAACCTACGAATAAATATTAAAACATTTCACGGATTGAAGTAAGTTATGGGTGTGACTTATATGTCACGGGCATGACATATACTGTGACATGTTAAATACCATACACGGTGCTGGATTGTTGAAAAAATAAGAGAATTGCTAGATAAGAAGAACATTAAATATGCATGGTGATGAAGAGAACCGTGGAGTAAGCAACTAAAAAAATAAGAGAATGGCAGTTGGTGTTTCATGCAATTAATGTGAATGATTAAACAGATATATTAATGCATGTTGCTAGAGTATGAACATGTGTGCATGATTGTGAGAATGGAATTTATGTGAAGCATGCATGGTGAGATGAGAACGTTGCAGCTAGAAAAATAATATATGTGTGTGTACATGGAATGAATATGTGTGTGTGTGTGGAATTAACATGTTTGTGTGCATTTAAACTGTGCGTGTGTATGGAATTAACATGTGTGTGTGTATGGAATTAACATGTTTGTCTTCATGGAATTAACTGGAATTAATATGTGTGACATGCAATTAACATGTCACACCCATTTTTGTGCAAAATTCTTCTAATTTCCATGCAACTTTCACAAGATAATCAAATTAACATTCATGCAATATCCACAACATTTTCACTCAATTCATCTCACAGTAGGATCAAAACACAAGGATTTTATAACCAAAATAAAGATATGAAGGTAATTAAGAGCAATAGAACATAGACACAACATATCTTAGACTACCAGTCTCTACTAAAATACTACATATGCGGAAAGCATTCCACTCCTAGAGAATATATGGAGAAGGATTAGTTTATAGGTTAATAAGTCTCTGTCCTATGTGGGGAAGGTGCAACTCATCAAATCGATGTTAAACTCTCTCCATATTTGTTGGAGCTCTCATATTCTTCTTTCTCAAGGTATCATCAAAACCATTGAAAGAATCATCAAAAACTTTCTATGGAATCATCCAAATGGTAAAAAGGTTAAGCTAAAGTGAAATGGGTAGATATTTGTTTTCCAAAAGATGTAAGTTTAAACATAACTCCAATCAAAATCTCAAATCAAGCCCTAATCTTGAAGAGACTATGGCGGATTAATAGGATTGAATCATCTTATATTTTCTTATGCATTTTAATGTCTTTTCAATCCTTTTATTGTGTTTAAATACTCAATTCATGTTCACCTTGTGTTTACATATAGATTAAATGAGTGAACACAAATATATGCTAAAAGGAAGAAGTTTGGCAAATTTTGGAGAGCCATCTATGAAGAAGAAATCATCAAGGGCAATCGAAGGAGAATCAGAGAAGACCTAGGAAATAAACCAGGGCCACAATCGCGATAAATATGCCACAATCGTGACAAAAGCTTGATTCCAGGGCCACAATCGTGGGGAATCAACCATGATCATGATAGAGAGTAGATAAACTAGCCACGATCGTGGCCTACGGGCAGACAGATGCGGACAACCTTCCGAACTTAAATTTTTTAGTGGCTTTTAGAAATTTTGAGGCACGGGAAAATCCCAGGTTTTACCCTAAATGGAACATACTATAAAAACAAAAGAAGAGGATCTAGACGAGTAGCCTCCAATCGGCCACTTTTAGAAAAACTCTAAGAAGAGGGAGAGACTCTCAAAATCTGCCATTTTTGAAAAGCTCCAAGAAGAGAGGAGGAACCAGTAGAGAAGTTTTTGTTATTTTCCATCAGCTTATCTCTTTCAGTTTCAATGCTTTATTTTCATAGTCATTCAATTAGTTTAAAGCTTTCTTAGTGTTAATCACCTTTTTACATGTTCAAGAATATTTAGAATGAATCTTTGATGGATTTTGTAGTTGAATTTTATGAATTTTGTAAGGAATCTTTATGTTATATCAATGATTGTTTATTCCTTCAATTTTCCAGCTCTAATCTTAGTTGTTTGATTTTATTTATGTTCTTTTTCAAATATGAATTTGTGGGCATTTGAATGTTTAATGGTTTATGTTATGGGTTTTTACTTATTTATGATGCTCTTGATTAATTTGTGCTTAATAGTTAAGATTTATGCATGTTCTTATATTCATGATCAATTAATTTGGGTTTTGCGCTAGTTGTGTGTGCTGGAATTTTCATTTTGATGCAATTAGTTTAGAGTTTGTAATTTAGGTTATGATTAGTCATTTATTAGCATAAAGAGTTTTGATTTCTGTTAAGTTAGTATTGAATTTCAGTTTTTATCACTTTGTTTATAATTTCCAACCTTGGTTTTATTTAATTGATTATGGGTTTTGTTTATTTAATATCAATTGTGTTTAATATGAACATATGTGGCTAGACCACTTAGGGGTTTGGAGATATTATAAGGATGAAGGGACGGAAATTATGAGAATGCAGTTGAATTTGTCTTAAATTGGTGATTTTAGGTCTAGGTTGGTTTGGGATTTAGGATAAATGTTATAAACTAGGAACTGCTCATAGGTTTGATCACCCTTTAGGTAACTTTCTAATCCAAAGGCTAAGGTTGAGCTTGTGATATGTAATAGTCTATGTCATTCCCGGAAGTAGCAATAGGTTAGTTGAATTTGTCAAGATACTTGATCAACTAATATAAGATCCTATACCTTTAGATTACTCCTTCTGAGCTTATGAGTAGGTAGCCTAAGTTAATTGTTTCGTAGTACCTAATACATCTTTGCTATTAAACTTAGAGAGCCTATTCTAGGTTATAGTGGAGATCAAGGCATTTTTAGAGCTTATTAGTTTTGCCGATTTTAAAGATATTAAAGGTTTGAGAGCTTAATCGAGTCCATAGGCTAACACCATGATGAGAGTACCCTTTTGTTTAGATTCAAGGATCAATGAACATCTCAGAATCCTAAAGATATCTCTAGCCCACTTCTAAATTTGCTTTGTGTTTCTCATTTTGGTTACATTCATTGCATATTAGCTATTTCGTCTTCATCATTTCAAGGTGTTTTATTTTCTTCTGTTACAACATTTGAAATAGCATTTGCATCCTAGCTCTCTGTGGTTCGACCCTAGCTCACCATTTACTGGATAGTTTGGTAGTTAGGAATTTATTATTTGTTAGTTAGCGGCATGCTATCAAATTTTTAGCATCGTTATCAGGGAGTTGGCGTATGTTAATTGTTGTTTCTTGTGTTGTTTTAATTTTTATTTTTGTTGATCTTTTTCATTTTTTCATCAGTTTGCATGCTCCATAGTTCCTCAAAACACATTTGTGTGCGTAAATTTGCTAAGGAAAATAAAATTTTATTATTTTCTCCACTTAATCCATTCTCTTTTTTCCTATTTTAGGTCACATTAGATTTCTTCAGAGAGTGAGGAAACCATAAAATCTTCCCAAGAGTGGTCATTGCTTATCCTTTGAAGAAGAAGTCGATGAATTCAGACGAAACAGAGAAGATTATGGAATCTCATTAACGCACCTTAAGGCTCTGTTTGGTTGAGGGGTTGAGGATGGAAGGGGAAGGAACGTAACACGTTTCCATCGTTTGGTTAAAGGTTTCATAATAGAATGGAATGGAATGGGATGGAAGCGGAGCGTTTCATGTTACGTTCGATTCCATCCTAAACAGTGAAAATAGAAAATCTCCGATTTGGAGGGTTTAGGATGGAACGTAAGTTAATAAATGTATACTACCTAATATATCCTCAATAATTTTTCGTAATACCAACTATGACCAAGTCATAATATTATATT
>JANQAP020068113.1:0-23847 GCA_026874005.2 Erythroxylum coriaceum | reverse complement strand
TATTAGTCTCAGATCAATAGTTCGAAAAGAATTGTAAAGACTTTAGAATGAAGGAATATGCTTGATTGTGATTAGGCTGAGATTGACCCTAGAACCGGACTTTACTTATACTCAACACTTTTCTCATTTTCGATTAATTATTTTAATTTATTTTCGGCAGTTTACCTTTACTTTAATTTTCTAAATTGTTTGAAACCTAAAAAGCCCCCATTTTCTTTCCTTGCATCAATTAATTTCATTACAAAAATTAACCAAACTTTCCCTGTGGATTCGATCCCGACTTACCGCAACTATAAATTTTAGTGTGCAGAGTCAGGTAAATTTTGCTGTGTACTCGACACGCACTGTCATTTAGTGAAACAAATTTAACTATAAACACAATCCTTCAAGTCTTTCTAACTTATTAACTAGCGAAATTTGCATCTAAGCACTTTGGATTAAATATACAAACTAATCAAAATTTTAATGTTGAGTCTATTCTCCCCTATCATTTGCACACATATATTGATAATCATTCAGACAAAACAAAATTGTAGCTATTCCTTATTAGGTTTTCATGAAAATTCAAGCTACTAATAAGTTTGATAGGTTTTTGTTGATTTTTCTTTAAGAATATGAATTTAGTCTTTTTATGCGGAGGCAAACATTTGTGATGAATGTCGATCCGGTTACTCAACTAAGTCATGTTGTTATTAAGTTACTTGGTTGGAATGTCATTATAGCCATTTTATAAGAAGGCACACATTTGTGATATGTGTCGATTCAGTTACTTAGCTACACCACATTCTCATCTGGCTACTAGGTCTATTCATAACCTGAAGGCCAGCAGAATAGTTATTTTAGTTAAAATTATACAACTCTTTTTCTTAACACAAAATCTTGCCTACCTTATTACTTTAGCTAATCATTCTTATGAAATTTACTAATAATGCCACTTATTTGATTGGCCTAAAATTATAAATGAGTATGGAAAATTCCTAGGGTGAATTAACTAACATCGTATCCTAATTAACTAGCATATTTAGCCCTAAGTAACTTAGGTCACTAATTTCACAAACTAATAAATCTTCGGAACCTAAAAGACTATGTTTAAGGTTAAATGTATCTCGTTAAGTCCTAACCATTGACGCATTCACCCAATTCATATCATGTAACTTAAGCAAACTATTATACAGTATACAAAATTAACATTCAAGGTAAAAACACACAACCCTACCCATACTTGAACAACACATTATCCTGAATGTGAGAAGGTGACAAACAAGCATATAAGGGGGAAAGAAAAAATATACGAAAGGCAAAAGAACAAAATACTAACAAAAATGGAAAAAAAGGGTTAGAACATGAAACCATCATGGTGACTAAGATGATGTGTCAGAGGCAGAAACCAAATGCGATTGATGCAGAGCTAGCTTTCCTATCTTATAATTGATTAAGAGAGAGCAAGAGAATTAGGAGGGAAACACATTCTAAATCATTGATATTTATTTATAGAAATGAAACAACTTAATTGTATAACAATTTAAATATACCTAAATATGGTAATTTATGGTCATTAGCTTGACCTTGTATCATTGGAAACTCAGATGGGATCAATTATAAGGGGTTTGCTTCCACCCTTTTCGTTCAATATCAGTTTTGTAGCATGTACGGATAATGCTGATAAAGTTGAGAAAACTAATTAATTTCAGTAATGTCCTTTTTACTAACAAACTGTCAATAAAATAGGGAATAATGAAACTTCCTGAATCTTCTATTAAGTTTAGTAGTTTGTTTGGTAAAAGGGTTATCTGCTCTTGTTCTTCCTTATTCACTCCTTTTTCTTCTTCTTCTTTTGCTTCACGGACAGATACTTCCATAACTTCTTCAAACTTGATGTCGGTTATCATCTGTTCTTCGTCCTTTTGTTCTTTAGAAGATTCGAACACATCAATTATCCTGAATGAGCTACTATCCTTTGAATTCTTTAATACATTATTCATGTTGAATTTCACTTGGTCATCATTAATCTAAAGGATAAGGTCCTTTTCACGGACATCTACCAAAGATTTTTTGATGTTAACACATTATGGTATATCAAAAACTGGTGAATAATAGGGAGGGTTGGCATTCTTTTCTTCATCCTCTTTCTTCATCTCTTGGTCTTCAATAAGGTGCGGTTCAGTTTGCTTTTCCAATGATCCTTCTAGCTCTCCCTCATTCTTAGGTGCGGTAGCCTTATATTGCTCTCTTTGATGTATTTCCACATTACTTAGAGAGTCTTCCACACTTCTCTTACAAAATTCACGAGAAAGTTGTCTCACTCGAATCTCTAGGTTGTGAATAGACAAGGCATATTTTTTCATTAATTGCTCAATTTACTCTTCTAGTCTCTTCTGGCCCTTTTCTATGTCCGTAAGCTTATCCAAGGTTTTGTCCAATTTAGAATCCCATAAATTGGACTCATCTTACTGAAATTCAAATAGGTCTTGATGTTCTAAGTGAGTCCTTATATTATTGGACCAATAGAAATTTAGGTGGTTCTGCCACCTCAGAGTGTACATATTCTAATAAGGATTGTTACTTTCCCAACCATATTGTGCCTCATTTTAGTTTACAAAAGTTCCTTGCTCCCTAATATCTATCTTCCATCATTTTGCTTTCCATTTCTTCTTAGCATCTAGCTCTCCAGATGTCTCATTCTCACTCTAAGATGTCTTATTGTGTCTCTACCTTTTGCCGCAAACTACATTCTCTATTTTTTCCTTTTTTTAAAAAGAAAAGATAGTGAAAAAGCCTTACACTAAAGAACCAAACTAATCACCTCCCATAAACGGCACCAAAAACTTGATCGGGTTGTTTAATGTGTGTATGTTTTAATTAATTAATGTTTGATGTGTGTAAGTTTTAATTAATTAACCTCAATAACCTACAAGTGTACGGTTCATTTGTGTAGTACTTAAGATGTCAATCCCATGAGGAGGGATAATCTAATCCCAAAATCTAAGGCCAAAACAAATCACATAAATTTATAATGTAACGAACTAAAATGAGAATTTAATTCACTCAAGCAAATCAATTCAAGAACTAACCAGGAAAATATTAATAATTTAGCAGTTGCAACACATACTCAAGAATTAACCTAAAGGAATTACCAATTGAGAGAAAGGGAATTTTACTTATCCTTAACGCTAACCTAATTGATTATGAATTACTGGATTATTGGTTCTAGATGATCCTAGGGTTTATTACTCTCTCTCGAATTATAACCATTAACCCAAAATTATAAACCCTAATCAGCTTATGGAAGTTGCAATTTCTCAATTAATAACCTATCCAAAACCTTAATTAGATCTAAAGTTGTCTAATAAACTATCAGAAACCTATACAAGATCTCTCTTCGCATAATTTACCGATTTGATTTAATTCTTGTTCTATTAAATCACTTAACTCTTGTTAGCCTAATTTAATTATTTTCCATTCGATTCACCCTCTCAGTTTATTATCAAATTATGCACGTCCAGAATTAAATCACAATAAGTATAAATAACACATAAGCAATCAGATTTCATTAAATCAAAGATAAAACCTTGAAGGTTAGTTTAGAACATCATCAACATTTAAAAATCCTATTATTAACTATTATCCCAATTCTATACAATAATAAAACTAAAAATAGCAGGAAATAAGAATTGAATAGACGACGGGAGGCAGCAACGTCAAGAAACTCTTGATCTAAGAAGTACATCAAATTGACTTCTTCTCCTCTTCTCTCTTTCTTCTTCTCTTTCTCTATCTCTCGATAATTCTCTCTAGGGTTTCTCTAAAAGTGGTTGATGCAAAAGCTCTCCTCTCTACCTCTGCTCTTCTTTTTATATCCTCTTATGTTTTGGGTAACCCTAGGGCTTTTCTGGGGTTCGAAAGGTCCAAAAAATCCCCTAAAACTTGACGTTCTTGAGTGTTTGTGCATCTGCTCGACGTAGGTCATGACTGCTACGATCGTGGTGTAAATCTAAACCTTTTGTCATGATCATGATCGTAGGCTATTTTCTCAGTCCGAATGTCTCTAAAACTCCTCCATTTTTCAATATTGACCCTAAAACACTAACAAACACATCAAGGTACCTTCAAAATACAATATTTAAGCTCAAAAGCTTGTACTAGCTTATAGAACACTTAAAACACAAATAATTGTCAAACTAACACAATTTGAACCTAAACACATGCTAAATGATCAAATTAACAGCTAAAAACATATCAAATTATACTCTAAAACACAATGCAGTTTACACTTATCACTAAACTTATATTTTGTAGCACATAAGAACTTTGTTGATATTTCTAATAGCAAGGACACCAAAACCTTCCTCACCCTTTAGTTCGCAATGTTCTTTCCATTTGGCTTTAACTGGTGCACCCCTATGCGAAACATATGACTAGAAAACTCTCTTATGATCTTCTTTATAGATTTGATGATGTTAATAGTGAAGAAAATATGAGTTAACCATTAAATATGAAAGTTACATAAAATAGAATTTATTAGTTAGACTATACCAACCATAATTAACTGGATGTTCTCATTCAGTGCCTATTAATGATAGGTTTGGAATCTATGAATGAAGGTCTCCTAGAAGAAATGGGAATGCCAATGTATGAAATAGGAGGTCTATAATTCTTAGACTAGTTAAACTTGGAAGTCACTTAACAATTTGTTGAGCACTTTTGGATGGAATTAATTGACTTTTTTTCTTATCAATGGGAAGGATTGATGTTAGATGAAAAATTTTCAAAGAAGACATAAATATATTGATGGAACTATAGTTTTCTTTGAAAAACAAAATAAGATGCTTAATTTGTATTAACCTGCATATCTCTAATATTCTAAATTTTGAGCCAAATTTGAATTCTTTCTTCTCATTAACTATTGCTTTCAACAATCTTACAAGCACTTCTATGATGATTTTAAAGAGCAAAGGAGATAAAAGATCTCCTTGCTTCAATCCTTTACCTTCATTGGAGATTCATATAGGCTCCTAATTTACTAATATGTTATAGTAAACTATAGTGATATAATGTTTAATCCAGCCCATATAGATATTAGGAAAGCTAAAAGCTCTAAGGGTATTCAAAATAAATTTTCAATTAATTGGTTTTTAAAAATCTATTTTTATGGCAGAATTTTTTGCTAACATTCTTCGTATTTAATTCTTGAGCATTGTTTGAGTAATTAGGATATTATCTCTTATGTTTCTACCTTTAATAAAGGCTTCTTGAGATGGATCAATTAGGGAAGTTAGCAAGGATTTGAATATGTCAAAATGAAGCTTTGAAATAACTTTATAAATAAGGATTTGAATATATCAACATGAAGCTTTGAAATAAGTTTATAAACTATATTACAATAGCAAATGGGCCTAAAATTTTTAAGGTAATTAAGAGCTTGTACCTTAGGATTGAGAAAATTGAAGGTTGTGTTTAGCACTCTTAACATTCTTCCATACTAGAAAATTTTTAAGAATAACTTTAATGGTTAGTGGTTTAATGAGGTTTGATATTGTTTAAAAGAAAAAAGCAATTATTCGGTCTAGTCCAGGAGCTTTGTATGGGTTTAAGGAAAAATGAGTTTTATATCTTTATCTTTAGAAGACCTAAATAAGGAGATAGCTTCCTAAGCAAAAAGCTAGTCTTTGATGATAGAGTTTAGGAGATACTCAAAAGATATGCCATTAAATGTGGAAACCATAGATTTTAGAAAATTTAAGGAATTATTGCTTAATATCATCTTGGAAACTGAAAAGGGCAACATCTTTTAACTTTAGGTAAGTGTTTGTTATTTCTTTTTGAAAGGACTGACTTATGAAAAAAATAAATTGATAAATGTAGCATGCATATACTTGAGCAAATTATGCTTCTCTAATTCCAAAAGATAGATGTGTAGAGGTGATTGATAAAAAGACTTTTTTACGGAAGAGACTTCCTTATTAGCCTTATAAACTACTTGAGATGTATTACTAAATCCCTTTTAGTTGAAAAGCTTTAATTTAATTTTAATTTGTTGAATTTTCCTCAAGTAAATACACATCTTATGTCTTTTAACTTCCAACCTTGAACCTCTCCTTATTACATTTTGAAATCTCTCTACGTCAACAAAAAAATTATTAATCCTAAGAGGAACACCTTTTCTATATAAGGTTAGAAACTTTTGCACTAAGATAAGATAATGATTAGAAAGTAAAGGATTTTTAAAATTGTCTTTATAATAGTTGTGCGTTAGTGTGTGTTTTTCTAAAGTATTTGGCATGTGTTTCTTGTATAATAGGTTATTATTGTTATGTTTTAGGATTTATTTTGTAATTTTTTGTTTAGTTTGATCTTTATTGTGTTCTTTTAAGTTTGATATTGATATAGGGTAAGAATTGATTATTTTGATGTAGGAATGGAGGTGGCAACCTTTGTCATTGAGTTAGAGACCAAGAGAGGAGAAGAGAAGAGGAGGAATTACAATGCAAGAACCCACAATCGTGGATTTCATGCCAATTCCCACGATCGTGGGATGCCTAACCCGAAGACACACGTGGGGTTCACTGACTTTGTAGGTTTTCTAGACGATATAAGGTTATAAACCCCTATGGATGAGAGAGCTTCGTTAGAGACTTGCCTTCTTGAGTAAAAATGTAGGTTTAGAGTCTTGGAAGAGGTAGAGAATCAAGGTTTTTCATTCACAATTGGGAAAAGAGCATACCAACATCGGATTTTCCAGATTCGGGCAAAGAAGAGGAAGAGTTTGATTCATTTAGTTTTCTTTCGTTTTTTCTCTTCTAGCATTTGTATAATGGATTATTTCATTGTTGGTTGGATGTTAATGCCATCATGAGTGGCTAATTTATTTATAGAGATTACTTTTGAACTTCTTATTGAACTCTTATTTTGTTGATTTGAATAAATCAATCTTTTGATGAATGGTGAAATTATACCTTGCAATATATTGAGAGATTGAGTTGGGTAATTTATGTATGGTTATACAATGAGAGTTGGCACTCTATAGACCTACATTGATTAAGTTAATTGATTAGTTAGAGAGAGATTTTGTCTAATTAATTGATCACTCATAGGATAACTTAATAACTAGTTAAATTGGTGGATTGATTTTATAGATTGAGAGATTTTTTAATCATCTCCATTTAATTTGGCTAGAGACAATTAATTACACCATGAGAGAGGTAGTTAATACATTAGGACATCTTAGGTGAGGCACAATTCAATTAACAAAATCGGAGGGAGATAAGATAGGGAAAAAATGATCTCTAGTTTTGAAAATCTTGAATTCCAAGTTTCTGCATTTTTGTGTTATCATTTGTGCATTGTTAGTTGTCTAATTTAATTTAATTTTCTAGTTTATTTCCATTAAAATTTGGTTCTTAAACAAAGATCAATCTAAATTAAATGGCGTCTAAGCACAATCCTTATGAGTTCGTTATTTGCTTATTACTACAAGTCACGACCCGTATACTTGCGATTTTAAGCGTAAAACTAGGAGTCTGTTTTCCATTCAACACTTTACTATAATGAAAATTAGATAACCATTGAGCACTGACTATAACTCTTTCAATTTTCTTATGCAATAATCATATGCCTTTTTATTTATTATTCCAAGTAAATTAGTCTCCTTCCCTTTTAAATTCATTGATATCTGAAAAGTGATTCCTAAGATTTGCATCGTCTTTTGCTCATAAGGAAAAAATCATAAAGTTAAAGTGACCTAAGATAAGTTAAAGAGTACTTATGGAAGCTTCAATTTCTTTTAACTTTTCTGGACAGGCATTCTTGGGAAAGCATTTTAAAGTGTAGATAAAAGTAATATAGAACTTAACATTAATAAAACATTAGAACTTGAAGCACTTTAACTAAGTTAGGATTAAGAATAAAAATAATTTCACCATAGTAATGGTGAGCAAGATTGTGTAAGTGGACCAATACTTCTTCACAAATATATATTTCTATAGGAATTCTTCCTAAACTTAGTTTTTAGTAGACTTATAAAAAAGGTTGTGTTTAAAATCTTGCATAGAAAATTGCTTATTAAGGATGTTAAGCACCTTTATATGCCATGAAAAAAGTAGATATTAAAGGGGATTAGGAAGGGAACCCTATAATATTCTCCTAGACTTTCTTCTAATGAAACTTGTAAAATTTTTTTATAAAGTTAAGCTTTTAGTTCTTGATCCACGTTAAACACACCAGAACATAAAACTGACTTTGCACACTAAATTTAAAGTAGTGGTAAGTAGGTATCTTACCCACAAGGAGTGTATTTATAGGTTTTGTAATAAAAGAGTCGACGTATAGGATATAAAGGGTTTGGTTGGAATCGATAAACAAAATGAAGTTAAATTACACTAGTGAAAGTAATTCAAATTAAACAGTATAAAAGTGAGAAGATTAACGAATGAGTTTAGAATTTGGTTCTTGGTTCAATCTCAACTGACATATAAATAAATATACTTAATCATCTTATTGTTCTCATACCTGTCTTAGAAACTATTAATTGTAGGTTAATAATAAGCTTTGTAAAACCTAGTTTTCCCTTAGGCCATACTAAATCAATATAAACTCTTTTATTAGCTATCAAAAAACCTAGAATAAGCTATCTTGATTTAGTATGAAAACTGAATTATAAACTAGGAAAATATATTAATCTACGCAATAACCACACAAGCTCGGGTCATTTAATTACATATTTTTTATTATTCCTAATGATTGGCGACCATTAGTTTACCATAAATAAATAAAAGATAAAACTATTACATATTGTAATCTAGATTCTAGCAATGGGTTTATGTATAAATGATCTATTGAAAGAGTTTAAATCATTCTTACATAAATACCCAAAAAAACTAAGCAAAGAATGATACAACAATTTCTAGAAAGAAAGAAGCAACAATACAAGATGAAGAGACACCTAAATGTATTCGTTGACTTCAATTTCCCCTTTAAACACAAAGGAAGAAGGCTAGTATTCCATACATCTCAAAGAGTTAGGTATTTTGCCTGCTTTTGTGCTTCTAAAATGATTCATACCTTCTTTGAATACTTAAATGTCTTTTCATTGCAAAAATTAGGGATCTGGAAGATATATGAATTAGTACATAGGTGTGTATCAAACTATGTATGTAAAATTTACCCAAAACTTGAGTTTCTACAAATTTTAGGTGAGGTATATGGCCTGATCGATGGCCATATCTCTCACTTACACGCCTGTGTATATACTTACATCATCATATAAGTTACAAGGGTTTGATAAAACTTCATTTCTTTCATTTTTTTATCCCATCTTCACCCTAATTCATCTTCTTTTTATTCCATAAAGATAAATAAGTTTGAATATCAATAGGATGGCTCTAAGGATGTGATTTTAGCCCATTTTAGTTCTTAAGCTTCCAACTTATACCTTAAACCAAATATGAACCATAATGATTATCTTAAGCACTTCATAACATCAATCACTAAGTATTAAATAGTGCATATATTAATCTAGGTCCCCCACACTTACCTTTTGACTTTCCTTGAGCAAAACAACAAATCAAAATCATAAACCAAAACATTTCCCCTTTTTCCATATTTCCTAAGAATAGATAGTCTAAGAAAAGAGGAATAACTTTCAAAACCATGGCAAGAACTAAACATTAAATGCCTATACTCATGATCAATAAACAACCATTCCCTTTATAAACTAAGTAATCTAGGGGTAGACTTTGATAAAATGTGCTTAAATAAGATAGATCTATAGCTACAATTAAACAACATTCATGATCAAGACATTCCACGACTTTGTAAATCATTCCAATTCTCCACCACTAGGATTCACATGCATAATCATGAATTAAAGGACTTTTTAAGGTTTGAATATGGGAAAAGCTTAAGGTGAAATGTATTTAGATAGTGTAGTGTAAAAACCATCAAAGCTAGTGAAGCAAGAAAAACACTCAATGAATCATTAAGCGCAAAATGCAACATTCATTTAAAACTGGGTACCATTATCTATGATGAATGCAAAAACTATGTTTCACAGCTTAGATTCAAGCCTTCACACCATAATCCACATAAAGCATGAAGAATTAGAAGGAATCACTCACAAGAATTGATGATAAACAATACATTGTAACTATAAGGAGTGACCCTTCAAAATAACATCCCCCTCATTTGCATCATAATCAAATTGTTCGCTCAAGGTTACACGCTCTAAGTTTCAATATTTTTAATCTTGGTGATTACTGCAAGCACACGGGTCGTTCATATAGTACCTAAGGTGTCGATCCCACGAGGAAGGGAATTAGTCCTAAGTCTAATGGCAGCTAAGTCACAAACCTAACAACTACTGCAGAAAAGTAAATCAATCAAGAATCAAATACGAGAATTTAAATCACCAAAATAACAAACAAAAGCAAACTCACACAAATAATCCGAAATTCAACCTATAAGTGACAAACTAAGAGAAAGGGGAATTTATTCGAAATTAAAGAAAATCTACCCAATTATGAAAATTCTGATTTAATGGGCCTAGACGATCCTAGGGTTAATTACTCTCTCTCGAGTTATAAATCTTAACCCTAATTAATAATCCCTGATTCAAATTATGGAAATTGCGATCTCTCAATCTGCAATTTGTCTAAAACCTAAATTAGTTCTAATGTTGTCTATTAACCTACTGGGAATCTGTGCTCAATCTCTCATTACCCGACTCTACCAATTTGATTCAATTCTTTACTTATCCATTTACCTAACTATCGTTAACTTAAATCGATGATTTTCACCGGCTCACCCTCTTAGTTTATTGCCAAGTTATGAAGAATCGAATTGAATCACAATAAATTGAAATAAAACACAATCAAATTAATTTTATTAATCTCAAAATAAATAAACTCGAAGGTGAGTTTAGATAGAAAAAATCAACACTCAACGACAAATAATTCTAATCAATCTCAAATTCCATACATCAATGAAATCGAAATAAAAACTAGAAGATGCTATCGAAATGGATCTCAAAGTCGAGACTGTGGGAAACCACCTGTTCTAGGAAGTACACCATGTCAAGTGTATCTCTGTGCCTCTCTTCCTTCGTCTCCTTCCTTGATCGATTATTCTCTAACTAGGTTTTCTCTCAGATTTTCGACAGAATCTCACTCTTTTTGCAGCTCTTGGCTCTCTCTCTTCTCTCTTTCCTCCTCCGACTTCTGTCACATCATATGCTATTTATGTCTTCGAGGCTCTAGGTCAAAGTCGAGGTCAAAATAGTCCAAACATTCATCTAAAACTTGAGTTTTTCTGTCAGCTCCACGTAGTGCACGATCGTGGCCTAACTTGACGCTCTCTGTCATAATCGTGGCTCTTAGTGCACAATTGTGGCCTAGTTACTTCTGGTTCTTCCTCTCCTATCACGATCGTGGCCTATGTGCACGATTGTGGCCTATGCTTTATGGCTCGAAAACTCTTTAACTCTTTCTGTTCTTCCCTGTTTACCCTGCAACACTAGCAAACACATTAAGGTACCTCAAAAATATACAATTTAATCTCAAAGATTCAAACTAACCCATAAGAACACTTAAACACAAAAACTAACCTAATTAAACCCTAAATGCATACTAGACACTTGAAATGACATTAAAATACTTATCAAATCTAACCCTAAAACATATTACAAATCACAACTATCACAAATCATCCATTCTATACAACTTTAGCTGGAAAGATAAATATTAATACTTGTAAAACAAATGAATTTCCTCCCTGACAATTTTATTTTAAATTAATTTTTTATTTTTATTTTATTTTTAACAAAAATTGAAAGAAGCTACATCAATATTGGAATTCGTTAATAAGAGATAAAATGACATTCCATTAATTATATCTAACCCGCATATATGCAACCCTCATAATTATGCTCTTGTGCATCCGAAAACATAAAAAATCATAAATGCTCCACCAACTTTATGGCTTGTATAGGACTTTTGGCTAGTTTAAAGGTTTGTAATATGGTTAGCATAAAAAGAAAAGGCTAAGCTTAAGGGTCTTATAAAAGGAAAAATCATATCAATAGGTAGGCCATTTGGCTAATAAAGTTTGTAAATTAAAAAATGCCTATATCATTTCCATGTTAATACATATGATAAAAATGTGGCTTCAAATAAAAAATCATAGCAAAGCCAGGATGTAAAAGTTATGAAGGTTACACATGAATAAAAGACAATGAGACTGATATGGATGTATTGGTATAAAAGGCCCAAAAGCTCACTGACCTATATCTACCCACTAGTCACTATCTTTCTA
The DNA here is from genome assembly GCA_026874005.2 of Erythroxylum coriaceum. Taxonomy (NCBI): domain Eukaryota; kingdom Viridiplantae; phylum Streptophyta; class Magnoliopsida; order Malpighiales; family Erythroxylaceae; genus Erythroxylum; species Erythroxylum coriaceum. The sequence goes on along the minus strand of JANQAP020068113.1, from coordinate 11,544 downwards.
GAGTTAATGCACATTAAGCAATCACAAGAGTAAAAGTATATGTCCAAGTTGCCATGAATTTTTTTGTTAATTATACTATCTAATTATGATTATATAGTCCTAGAAGTAATAGAAAAATAGAAAATGTATGTTTATTTGTTTGATTTTTACAAGCACATAAGAAAAACACATAAGCAATAGACTAGCTTAAAAATGCACATGATAACTAAGATATCCACCCCCATACCTAAAACTTACTTTGTCTCTAATGTAACATCAAATATAAGAAATAGAACATTCAATAAAAACAACAAATGTGAGAATGCAAATAAAAAGGAACAAACTTCCTTTGGGTTGCCTTCCAAGTAGCGTCCTTATTTAATGTGAAGGGCTTAACTCCATGTTTCCCTCTTCAAGTGATGCCATTTGCACATTTAAATATTACTACTTCCACATTCTCCATTTGGATGCCTTTATAGTATGGATTCAGGTAATGACCATTCACTTTAAATGTCTTTACTATTTTTAAACTCCGTAAATCAACCGTACCAAATGGAAAGACATGAGAAATCATAAAAGGACCAACCCAATAGAAATGAAACTTATCTAGGAATAATTTGAGTCTGGAATGATAAAGAAGCACTTTCTAACACACAATAAAGCTTTTTATCAAGATCATCTTTTCATAGAAAGCTTTGGTCTTTACCTTATATATATTTGCATTCTGATAAGAATCATTCCACATCTCTTCTAGCTCTTACAGTTGCAACTTTCTATACACTTTTGCATCATCAAAATTCATATTACATAGCTTTATAGCCCAATATGCTTTATGTTATAGCTCCACCAGAATATGACATAGCTTCCCAAATACCAATCTATATAGGGACATATCAATTGGCATCTTATAGGTCATCCTATAGACTCACAATTCATCTTCTAGCCGCAAGCTCTAACCCTTTTTGTTAGGCTAGACTATTTTCTCTAGGATTGACTTGATTTCTTTATTGGATACCTCAACTTGGCCACTGGTTTGAGGATGGTGAGAGGTAGAAACTTTATATATGATGTGATACTTCTCGAACAATGTTTCCATCACCTTATTACAGAAATGGGTTCCCCTGTAACTTATAATGATCTTTGGCTTCACAAACCTAGAAAGGATATTAGATTTGACAAAAAAAACCTTAGCTTCATTAATTTTGGTGGCTTTAGCTTCTACATATTTGAATACATAATCAATAACAAGTAAAATATAATGAAAGACAAAAGAAAGAGGAAACAATCCTATAAAATCAATACCTTAAACATGAAAATTTTCACACACAAACATGGGAGTTTGTGAAATATGATTTTTATGGGACATATTACCTGACCGTTGGCACCTCTCATATGACTTGCAAAAGATATACATATCCCTCAATAGTGACGGCAAGTACCACTATCTAAAACCTTATGGGCAATCCTTTTTACCCCAAAGTGTCCTCCCCAAACATATGAATGGCAGAAGGTCAAGATAGAAGATGTCTCGCTCTTAGTAACACACCCTTTTATTACTTTATTTACACAGTGTCTTTATAGACATTAATCATCCCAAACATAATACTTGGCTTCAGTTTTCAATTTATCCCTTTAAGCCTTTGAAAAACTAATAGGTAATTTGTTAGTAACTAAAAAATTCACGATATGTATCTACTATGGAGGTGTTAAATTGGTATAAAATAGTTGCTCATTTGGAAATGTTTCTCGTAGAGGGATATCCTCTTCCTTTTTGATCAAGCAGCCAAGGTTATCAACAATCACATTTTCCCCCTTCTTATTTCTTATTTATAACTTAAACTCCTAAAGGAGGAGAATGTATTTGATTAACCTTGACTTTGCTTCTTTTTTAGTAAGTAGGGAATTCAAAGCTGTATTATCAGAGTAAATAATAACTTTAACACCTAACAAATATGATGAAAAATTTTCCAAAGTAAACACAGTAAATAAAAGTTCTTTTTTAGTTATAGAATAATTTAATTGGGCTAGACTCAAAGTCTTCGAAGCATAGTAGATGGCATGTGTAGCTTTTCCCACTTTTTGTCCTAGATCCGCTCCCATTATGTAAACACTCACATCACATATGACTTCAAAGTGAAGGCTCCAATTTGGAGGCTAAATTATTAGTGGAGACGTTAAGAGCTCCTCAAGTCTATTAAAAACCTCTTTACAGTTATAGTCAAACTCAAAAGAGACATCTTGTTATAATAGCTTATATAAAGGTGAGACAATTTTCAACAAATCTTTAATAAACCTCCAGTAAAGAAACTTCATGACCAAGGACAGAACAAACTTCCTATGTATTTAAAGTGTAAGGCAAGGTAGAAATGAGATCAAAGTTATACTTATCTACCTCTATACCTCTATAAGATATAATATGCCCTAGAACTATAACTTGATATACTATAAAATTACATTTTTCCCAATTAAGCACAAGGTTATTTTCAATGCATCTTTCTAAGATAAGTGCAAGATTCTTTACAAAATCATCAAAAGAAGAGCCATAAACACTAAAGTCATTCATGAATATCTCTATAATCTTCTCGAAATACTCAAAGAAAATGTTCATTATGCATCTTTGGAAAGTTGTGGGTGCAGTGAACAATCAGAATGTCATCCATTAGTAAAAAATGTACCAAAGGGGTATGTAAAGGTTATGTTTTCTTAGTCCCCTAGTGTAATAAGGATCTAAAGATAACATGAAAATCCATCTAGAAAATAGTAGTATTCATATCCAGCTAATCTTTCAAGCATTTGATCAATAAAGGGAAAGGAAGATGATCTTTATGAGTTGCCACATTTAATGCATACTCGCCACCTAGTTTGCATGCGAGTGGGAACCAATTCACCTTCCTGATTAGCCACTATTGTGTTTTAAAATTTCTTTAGAACAAACTGAACAAAACTTACTTACTGTCAAAGATAGGGTAAATGACCCCAACATTGAGAAACTTCAACACTTCTTTTATCATTACTTCCATCTTAATTTAAACATTTCCTGCACTAAGGGATCAATCACATCAATAGAGAAAATAGAATAATCATCTTAAGGGTGTTTCATTACATCAAAAATTTTGGAATGAATTACTTCCTTATCGAATCCATTGTGAGGATTCCCTTATAAACATCTATCTTAGTTTGGGTTATGTTAAAAAACGGTCTCCCTAGTAAAATAGGTATCAGATTATATGAGGTTTCATCATTCAAACCACTATGTAAAAATCTGAAGGAAACACCAACTTATTTACCTACACTAATAAATCCTCAACTACTCCATCAGGGTAAAAGCATTAGTAAGGTCAGCTAATTGTATGATAACACCGGTCCCTTTTAAAGGGCCCAAATTTAAAAAAACTTATATTAAACGAGGCATAACATTAATGAAAGTATTTTATGGATGTAATGGAGGCACAGTTGAAACTAGTAGTGTGACAACATCACTACCAAGTGAAAAAAATTAATGAAATTATTTTATGGTCTAAATCTTCTATGTTTCTTCTCTAACACCATCACTTCCTCAGTCCTCGTAAGTTCTCTTAGCCTTTTTTATTTTTTATTACATTATTTAGTTGTGTTTGTTTTTAATTATATGTCATTTTCCACATTGAGATATATATATATTTGCTTTATCATTTATGTTTGACTTTGTATTTGCATTGTTTTCAGTTTTTATTGTGTTTTCATTATGTCAAATTTTTATTATATAATGTTGCATTATGTAAAGTATGTATTTTTGTTAATATGTCAATGGCATAGAATTGAAAGGAATTAGCTTAACTTGTGAAGAAGCACTTGCTTGTGAAGTTTATGTTTTGAGTGATTTTTAGATGAATATGCACGTTGATTATGATTTATACCTATTCTTTCATTTTATGACACTTTTTTGAATGCGTTTTGAAATAATTTGGTCAAAATCGTTAGTAGTCTTTTATGGGAATGTATTGACTAGGAAGAAAAGATGTAGATTAGAGTATAAAATAATAATAAAAAGTTGAATAAATGTGCTTAAATAAATTTTCAATTATGTTGACCCTTTTTGAAAAATAAAGTTGGTAACCAATTATGAGTTATGACATAATTAAGTAACAGGGGGCATTTACAACAAAATGTTTTTCTTCATGCAAAAGGGCTAGAATGACGCTCCAACCAAGCTTGAAAGAACGTAACCTAGTTAAATAAACAGGGGTTATTCTTGATATAGTGTTTACCCTCGCATCAAAAGATTGGTTATCGTTAAATAAAATATAAAATTGTAGTGCTTTTAAATAAAAGTGAAGCCTATTGATCTTCTAGTGAAGTGTCAAGAAACTTCCATAAGTGGTTACTTATTGATGGCCTACCTATTAAAATTGGTAAATAGGAGTTAGTGTATGCTTACAAGTGTCAGAGATGTATGAATAGGGTCTTAATATCTTGGTTGATATGTATATTAAATCAAAGCTCTTGAATATGAACGGAATAGGTTAGCGTTTTGGATTGCTTTGAATGATTTATATTTTTAGGTAAGTTAATTTCATTAGATTTTAAGTCATTGTGCCATTTCTTAATGTTGCATGATCGTGTGATTTATGTATGTGTGTTTTGTTTATTTTGTGATGTTACTTTTACTTGGCTATAAGTGAAGTTTTAAGTGTAGGGAAGTTGATAGGTGTGTTTTAAAGTAGGTTTTCTGGATTGTAGAATATGATATTAGGGGTTTTATTAGGTTATAATCATGTGTTTAGGACTTTAATTTATGTTTTTATTAATGTTTTTGTGTGTTTTGTTTGATGGTTATTGATTAGGTCATGAATTTATTCTTAATACACATTTTAGGGGATATTTAATATGTTTGGATGATGAGTTGAGATAGGGAAGTTCAAGAAAAGTTGAAGAAAAAGATGGAGGAAGAGGACTATTATAATCATGTAGGATTGAACCTAGAATAGCTAGGGAGCCTCTGTCACGATTTTGTAAAATATGTATGATAATGTAAGTACATATATACAAGAAATAGTTGATAAGTGTGAATTGCATCGTGTTTTAGGGCATAGTTTGATATATGTTTAGTTGTTAATTCAGTATGTGCTTAGGTTAGAATTGTGTTCGTTTGGTAATTATTTATGTTTTAAGTGTTTTATAGGTTAGTACAAGTCATTGAGCTTAAATATTTTGTTTTTAAGACACCTTGATGTGCTTGCTAGTGTTTCAGGGTCAATATCGAAGAATGGCGAAGTTTCTGAGACATTCGGGCTAAAACAACTGCCCACAATCGCGGCATATCAGGCCACGATTGTGACAGAAGCACCAGAGTTAACCCACAATCGTGGCCTGCATGCCACGATGGTGATATAAGGGCCAGGAATGGCCCATGATTGTGGCCTGCATGTTACGTTTGTGATAGAAGGCTTAGATGTGGCCTAAGATTGTGGCCCTGCATGCCACAATTGTGATAAAAGGCTCAAATGTGGCCCACAATCGTGGGTTGTGTCGTAGATGCCCAACCACTCAAAAATATCAAGTTTTGAGGGACTTTTTAGATTTTTGGAGCCGAAAAACCACCAGGGCTACTTAAAACATAAAAGGATATTTAAATAACTAGAAAAAGAAATAGAGAATAGCTTTTACATCAGCCAGCTTGAGAAGCCCTAGAGAGAATTCATTGAGAGATTAAGGAAGAGAAGAAGGAAGAGAGAAGAGGAGAAGAAGCTGACTCGACGTACTTCCCAGATCAGGAGTTTCCAAATGTCGTTGCCTCCCATTATCTGTTCAGATTGTATTTCCTATTTAATTTCAATTTTATTATTATATCGAACTGGAATAAATAGTTGATGATAGGATATAGAATGCTGACGATGTTCTAAACTCACCTTTCAAATTTTACTCTTGAATTAATGAAATTTGATTGTTTACATGTTTATTGGATTTATTGTGATTTAATTATGTGATTGCATAATTTGACAATAAACTGAGAGGGTGAATCGAATAAAAAATGATTAAATTGGGCTGACGAGATTTAGGTAATTTAATAGAAATTAGAATTAAATCAAATAGGTAAATTGTGCAAAAAGAGATCTTGTAGAGGTTTCTGATAGTTTATGAGAGAACTTCAAAACTAATTAAGGTTTTGGATAGGTTGTAAATTGAGAGATTTTGACCTCTATAATCTGATTAGGGTTAATGGTTATAACTCTAGAGAGAGTAATCAACCCTTAGATAGTCAAGAACTAACAATCCAGTAATTCATAATCAGTTAGGTTAGAATTAAGGATAGGTAAAATTTCCTTTATCTTAATTGGTAATTTCCTTGGGTTGATTCTTTTGTGTGTTGCAATTTCTTAGTAATTAGTATTTCCATGATTGATTCTTAATTTAATTTCCTTGATTAAATTGAGTTCTCGTTTTTAGTTTCGTGCAATTTGAATTTTTGTAATTGTTTATGGCCTTAAATTTTAGGAATAGATTATCCCTCCTTGTGGGATCGACTCCTTTGGTACTACGCTAACGAACCGCGCGCTTACAAATTATCGGAGGTAAATAATTAAAAATTACACGTAACTAATACCAAATCAAGTTTTTGGCACCGTTGTTGCGATTAGTTTAATTCTATAGTTTAAGGTATTTAGATAGTTTTTTATTTTTTATTTTTTGTTCTTTCTATTTCTGAATTCGTGTTCTTGCATGAACACAAGAGTAACGAGAAGTTCAAGTTATGCAGCTAAAACCTTAGAGTTAGATATCACTCAATTAGAACGATCAATTAGGAAAGCTCGGCATGAAGAAGAAGAAGAAATCGCAAAAGCAACAATGGCCATAGAATTTCAGCAAGATTTGGAATACGGAGAGAACCAAGGATGTTAACAAATAACTCTTATGGATTTCATAAGACCAAGGTTTAATGCGACTAAGCAAGGAGTAGCAAGGCCACCCATGTAAGTAGCCTCTTTCAAAATTAAACCAACCCTTCTAAACATGCTTCAACAGAATGTTCAATTCTATGGACTAACTAATGAATCTCTCAATGCACATATAGTGAACTTCCTTGAAATCTGTAATACCTTTCTGTATCATTAGATGTCAGAGGATGCAGTAAAAATTAGACCCTTTCCTTTTACCTTAAGAGATAGAGCAAAGGCATGGTACCATTCTCTCAACCCAGCCAATGTCATCACTTGGGATCAACTAGTTCGTGCTTTTTTAGACAAGTATTTTCCCCTTAATAAGACCACGAAGATTATCAAGGAGATTAACAACTTCCAGCAAAGTGATGGGGAATCGATCTATGAAACGTGGGAATGATACAAGGATTTGCAATAGAAATGCCCACACTATAACTTACCTAGGAATTCTTATTGCCAATATTCTGTAATGGAGAACCCCACATACGAGAGGCACGATTGATGCAGCTTCAGGATGATCACTAATGAGAAAGACAGCAGATGAAGCAGAAGAGCTGATAGAGGTGATGATGAGTAATAGCTGCCAATGGACAAACGAGCAAAGTAGATACACCACCATTTTTTGAGAACAAAAAGGAATTGTAGTTATGGATCAAATGATGAAGATGCAAGCAAAGATTGATAACTTAACGCAATAACTTAACAACATGAAGGCTTCATCCTCAGTTTCGATAAAAGTCATGCAATTAAAGTATGAAATCTATGGACGTATGGACCATGATACGATGGACTGATTCTTGATGAAGGATAGTGATCCGGAGCAAGTTAATTATATGGGAGTTCAATATGGACGAGGAGGGGGAAAGAATCCCTACCCTTAAACATACAACCCTGGGTGGAAGAATCACCCTAACTTCTCTTGGACGAATAATGTTGGAGGACAGTTTAGAACTAAAGGATAATCGGGTTTCCAATAAGATAAACCGAGCTCAATAGAATCCATGTTGGATAAAATTTTAGATAAGCTTGAAACCTTAGACGATACATAAAAGAGTCTGGAAGACAAATTTGAACAAGTAATAAAGAACCATACCTCTTCAATCCACAATCTAAAGGTCTAAGTAAACTAATTGTCAAACGATTTCTTTACGCAAATTAAAGGAATTCTTCCTAGCACTTCCGAAGCAAAACCGAGTCAGAATTAAAAGCTATTACACTTCAAAGTGGTAAGGAACTTGAAACACCGATAAAGACAATAGAGAAACCCTTCCCTCCTGTTGAGAAAGATCAAGAAAAGGAGAAAGAAGTGAGTATAAGCGAATACCCTCCTCAACGATTACAAAAGAAGAAGCTGGATGCATAATTTGAAAAATTCGTTGAGAAATTAAAGACGTTACAAATAAATCTCTCATTTCTAGAGGCTTTGGAACACATTCCTAAATATGCAAAATTTTTTATGGACATATTATCAAAGAAGAGTACTTGGGAAGATAATAAGATGGTAGCTCTAACTAGCACCTACAGCTCTATAGTCACCAGACAGATGCCATCTAAACTGAAGGATCCAGGGAGTTTCACAATACCTTATGTGGTTGGTGAATCTGAATTCATAAAGTGCTTATGCGAGTTGGGATTAAGTATTAATCTTATGCCTTTGTTAATATTCAAGAAGTTAGGGCTGGGTGAGGTTAAGACAATATAGATGTTGATTTAGTTAGCTGATTAATCTATTAAAAGATCGTTGGGAATAGTGGAAGATGTTCTTATGCAAGTGGATAAGTTCATTATTCCTATAGATTTTGTGGTTCTCGATTTTGAAGAAGATAAGAACTGTCTACTAATCCTTAGTCGACCGTTTATGAATACGGGTAAAGCCATAATTGACATTCACGAAGGGAAATAACACTTTGAGTAGGCAAAGATCATATCGAATTTAATATGAATAGGGTTTTGAAGAAACCGATAGCAAGCAATGCATGCATGAAGGTTGAAATTATGAATCAAAATTCATAAGAACCAGTTGAAGGTTGCATCGCATAAGTACCGTTAGTGACAACAGAGACAAAAAATGGAGATGAGAAACTTGAGTCTAAAGGAGATGATGAGATGAAAGAGTCAAATGCATCAAGATAAATTAGTTCGAACTAAAGTACCTATACCACCATCCATAGAAAAACCACCCACTTTAGAGCTTAAACCTTTACCTACACATCTCAGATATACCTTTTTAGGTGAAGGTCAAATGTTAACAATAATCATCTCTAATTAATTGAATGAGAAACAATAAAGTAAGGTGGTAGCAACTGTGAGAAAGCGAATGAAAGCCATCGGATGACAGATTTTTGATATTCGAGGTATGAGCCCAAATGTTTGCATACACTGAATAAACCTCAAGGAAGGATGTAGAATGGTGAGGGAACGTCAACAAAGACTGAACCCTAACATGAAGGAGGTGGTCAAGAAGGAAATAATCAAACTTTTAGATGTAGGGATAATTTATCCCATCTCCGATAGTGAATGGGTTAGTCCAGTACAATGTGTACCTAAAAAGGGTAGAATCATGGTAATAGAAAGTGAGAATGGGGAATTAATTTTAACAAGAACGGTCACAGGATGGAGAGTGTGCATAAATTATCGCAAACTTAACTCAGTGACTAAGAAAAATCATTCTCCTCTACCGTTCATAGACCAGATGATAGAAAGGGTAGCCGGTCATTTATTTTATTGATTCCTAGATGGATATTCGGGATACAATTAGATCTTCATCTACCCTGATGATCAAGAAAAGACCACATTCACTTGCCCTTATAGTAACTTCGCATACAGACAGATGCCTTTCGAACTATGCAATGCCTTGGCTACATTTCAAAGATGTATGATGTCTATCTTTGCCTATATGATTGAAGATATAATGGAGGTGTTCATGGTTGATTTTTTAATTTTTGGAGACTCTTTCGAAATGTTTTTAACCAATTTGGATAGAGTTTTTCAAAGATGTGAAGAGTCACACTTAATGCTAAATTGGGAGAAATGTCATTTTATGGTACAAGAGGGGATAGTGCTAAGGCATAAAATCTCACACCAAGGATTTGAAGTTGACAGAGAAAAAAAAAGTTATAGAGAAACTTCCATCGCCAAGTAATGTAAAAGATGTGTGAGGATTCTTAGGTCATACAGGATTTTACTGTCGATTTATTAAAGATTTCTCACAAATTGCAAGACCTTTGACAAATCTGTTAATCAAGGATGTGCCTTTTTTGTTTGATGACAAGTGTATGTCTGCCTTCAACAAACTAAAGGAGGCATTAATATCAGCACCAATTCCATCACCACCAAACTAGACACTTCCATTTGAGGTTATGTGCGATGCAAGCGACCAAGCTATAGGTTGTGTATTAGGCCAAAGGAAAGAGAAAAGGTTGCATGCAATCTACTATGTCGAGACCCTTACAGGACTTTAGCTTAATTACACTACCACAGAGAAGGAATTACTCACAGTAGTGTATGTATGTGATAAATTTTGACAATACCTTTTGGGATCAAAGGTAATCGTATTCACTGATCACGCAGCGTTAAAATACATTTTCAATAAAAAGGATGCAAAACCAAGGTTTATTCAATGGGTGTTACTTTTACAAGAATTTGATATAGAAGTGAGAGATAAAAAGGGAGCAGAAATATGGTTGAAGACCACTTATCCATACTAAAAGGAAGGGAATGCAAGCCAACTGAATATATTAATGAAAATTTCCTTGGTGAAACACTGATGCTACTCGAAAGTTTGGCTACAGCATGGTTTGCCAATATTGTGAATTATGTTACCAGTGGTAAACTTCCTTCTGACTTATCTTAACAACAAAGAAAGAGATTCCTACATGATTGTAACTAATATCTATAGGATGTTGCAATTTTAAATAGAGCATGCATTGATAGGTTAGTGCGATGATGTGTTCTAGAGGAGGAAATGTTGGACATCTTGAAGCAATGACATGAAGGTCAATATAATGAACATTATGGAGCTAACAAAATGGTATCTTGGATACTTAAGAGTGGATTTTATAAGCTACAATTGTTTAAGGATGCTTAAACTTTCGTGGCACAATGCAATCGATGCCAAAGAATAGGTGACATTTCCAAAAAAGATGAGATGCCTTTATCTAACATTTTAGAAGCGGAAGTCTTAGATGTATGGGGCATCGACTTTATGGGTCCTTTTCCATCTTCAATGGGAAACATGTACATTCTAGTGGGGTGGATTATGTTTTGCATTGGGCTGAAATAGTGGCATCTCTAACCAATGATGGAAAGGTATTGCAAAAGTTCATCAAATGGTCATTCAATCGGTTTGGAGTGTCACATACGATAATAAGTGATGGCGGTACACATTTCTACAACAAATTTTTTGATGCCCTCTTAAAAACATACGGAGTGCACCACCATATTGCTACGCCTTATGTTGATGGATTGTAAAACTTATCTACTTGTTTTACGTTCAAAAACTGCAAGTGAACGAGTCGTGACTTGTAGTTAAAAAGAGTGGATATCGATCCCACAGGGATTGATGCCCAGATACCACTTAATTTAGAAAAGACTTTGCTTAAGAAATAAAATTGTTTAATGCAATTAATCTAGAAAATTAAATTAAAAT
>JANQAP020067133.1:0-23894 GCA_026874005.2 Erythroxylum coriaceum | reverse complement strand
GATGGAGAAGAGTGTGACCGGATGAAGCTATGGTATCACACTCATTATGATGAAAGTAAAGGTCAATGGACAACTATCGAATGCAGAGAAAAATGGGTGAGTATATGGTTTATTTATAAATAATTCTTAAATGAGACTGTGTATCTAATTAATTCTTAATTTTTCAGGAATTAATGTGTAAGAAATTGGCAGATTCAATCGAACAAGATCATCCGATGACAGTGGATGAAGTATGCGACAAAGTCTTGGGTACTAGATCTGATTATATTGTTGGCATGGGAGTTGGGCCTCGACCACAAGGGAAGACTTTGATTAGAAAGAGACTTCGAGACGAACTAAATAAGTTGAAGAAGGTTAATCAGGAGTTACAGTCTCAAGTCGATGAATTGAATAAAAAAGTTGAACAAATGCAGGATTGATTAACTACCGAAATCGAACAACAAAGAATTGAATTTGAACAACAAAAAAATCTCTTGAAACTTTTATGTTCTACACATAATATTCATTTAGATTAGATATATGTACTTATATTGATATATTATACACTTATGACGTACTTTTTATATTAATTACTGTGTTATGACATGTTTGGGATTTGCAAGTAAATAATAAATTGTTTGCACATATGAAATTCTTGTGATACATGAATAATTATTAAAATTAATGATATACTAAAAAATTGAAGAATTATTAAATAAATAAAATTCATAAATAATATTGAATAGTTATTAAATAAATAAGATTTAAAATAATTTGTTATTTAAAAATAATTATTAAAATTGAAAATTTTGTTATTAAATTAAAATCATTTTTGAAAAAATAAAAAATAATTAAAATAAAATAAGTGTATTTGTGACGTTTTTAAAAACATTCCGCGATGTTTTTTAACTTTCTGCGACGTTTCCAGAAAACGTCACGGAATGTGACAGATTCCGCGACGTTCTCTAAAAACGTCGCAAAAAGTGTAATCTTTTAGGGACGTTTTTAAAAACGTCATGGAATGTTATTGTTTTTCGTGACGTTTTACATAAAACGTCACAGATATCCTTTGCTTACTCCACATTCTGCGACGTTTTTTAAAAAGTCGTAAATTGTATTCTATGACATTTTTTGACATTTTTTGACGTTTTAAAAACGTCGCAAATTGCCTTGTTTTCTTGTAATGACGTTTCTTTTAGAGATATGAATTAAACAAGGCGACGTGTGTGAGAGCTGTGTGTAAGTTTTGTGGTCTTGAATTTTTGTTGTAGTATTACGTTGTTGATTGAAGGCTACACATGAGTTATTAGGTGATTTTCTTCTATATGGTTGTTGGCGTGAATTTCTAGGTGTTGGTCTTTTTGCGTGAGTCACCGGGTGCTGTTCTGTGGTGTTAGTCTTATTACGTGGGTCACTGGGTGCTGTCCATGTTTTGCGAAAAATATATGAGTGTTTTGATGAGGTTTCTCTGGTGAGTATTCACAGTGAATGGAAGAGCAAAAGGTGTGCTGTTCGATCTGAATGTTTTTATTGCTTCAAGGGTGGCTTGTGTGTAACGTTACCAAGTGCGAAGAAAATTGAAGACATCCAAAGGTGTTGTTGATGAATGCATGACCCAACTCCTGCACCTGAATCATGGCTGACTTGGTGAAGTTCTTGCTGGGTGTTTCTGCGTGATTATTTAGCTGCTCTTGATTTCATGATTGTGTAGAAAATTATTTCTTGTCTTTTTGTCAAGTGTTTTCTTGAGTGTTTAGTTGTTTGTTTAATTACTTGAGTGATTTATTGACTGTTTTTGTTTCAAAAGATTGTTAAGAAAAATCCTCTGTTGAGGTTAGTATGAGGCGGTTGTACTATTGGGTGTAAAATTCTTTCAAGGGTAGTGAGGACGAGGGACAATGTTAAGAGTTGAGTGGTGTCAGTTCAGTAAAGCCTTGTATAAAACTATTGTCGTTAGTGAAAGAATTAAGCTGGTGAGAGCCCTGCAGACGTTGGCAAAGTATGTTAAACTATGTTACCAAATTTTATTGTTGATATGTTTAATTTCGTATTTATTTTTCTGATTTCTTTTATGTTGAAAAATTAACAGTTGCTAATACAGTTACTTTATATCTAGTAATCGACAAATACAGTTACAAGTAACTGCGGCATAACCTTATAAGTAACTACGGTCAAATCAAAATTTTTGCTAAACAATCACCCCTTCGATTTTTTTCAGGTTGATTAATGTGTTCAAGTCTTAGTAATTACTTTCCCACCAACTTGTTTCAATGTATAGCAAAAGACTTGATAAAATTGCTAATATTATATCATACTTGATGCATGAAAATTGGATAATAGCCTCTTAACTGATCATCTCGTATGAAATAGCTTTATTTTAGGATGATTAAAGCAATCTATTCTAGCATACCATAAAGTCTTGGAAGTAGCTTATGTCACGAGAAGCTATCAAAACCGATAGAAGAAGAGACTGAGAAAACCCTAGTTGAAAGACTAATGAGACTGAGCTCTTCTTTTTTTCTCCTTTATTTTGTTTCTTTTGGGCTTTGGGCTTTTCTTTAGGTTCGTTTCTAGATGTTTCCATCTTCAGGCTTAAGCCCCCTTTGTTTATTTCTCTTTGGCCTTTAATTTTTTGTTCTCAGTCTCTTAATAGTAAGACGAGTTTGTTTGTCAGATTCCTTTTTTTGTTAAAACAAACTTGTACTAACATCTTATAAAAAGGAAATTATGTTTCAATAAAATTTTGAGCCTTTTCTATTACATTTCTTGTATTCTTCTATCATGGTATCAAAGCAAATTGCTCTGTGCTTTTTTCTTGGCTTCGTCCCCTCCTTTCTCCGATTATCTTTAGCTTAATTTGATTGCCTTTTTTCTTCATCTTCATTTTCGATTCCATCCCATTCATCATGTCAGGTGTTCCAGGCCCCTCATACGCCAGTATAGCTGGTGGCCAAAATCAGTCATATAATCAAAATACAATTAGATTAAAAGACCACCCTGCTAATCCATACTACCTTCATCCTAACGAGAATCCTTCTCTAGTCCTTATGTCCTCCCTTTTAATTGATGCCAATTACCATTCTTGGGTAAGATTCATTCGGATGGCTTTGCTGTCAAAGAACAAGCTCAAGTTCATTGATGGAATTATTATGATGCCACAAAAAGAAGATCCATCATTCATATATTGGGAAAGATGCAATACAATGGTATTGTCATGGTTGTTGTAATCAGTATCAGATTCTATAGCTCAAAGTGTCATATGGTTTGATACAGCAGTTAAAGTATGGAAAGATTTAGAAGGAAGATTTCCACAGACTGATTCATTCAAAATACCTAATCTATAAGAAGAAATATTCAGTTTCAGACAAGGTACACTCTCAGTATCAGATTATTATACTCACCTTAAAATGTTATGGGATGAGTTTTTTATTCTTAGACCAATACCTAAATGTAAACGTGAACCACAATCCAACTGTGACGGCCTGACTATCATTAAAACCTACCAAGAAGGAGATTGCATTATCAGATTTTTAAGAGGCTGAGTTTTTTTCTACTGTAAAATCCCACATAATGCTCATGGGACATCAAAAAAACCTTTACAATGGTCTCACAACATGAAAGACAAATAAACAGTTCAACATATCACTCTTCATCCTCCCCAGTTATAGAACTACAAGTCTTTTATAGCAAAACAGATCCCAAAAAAGTTTACCAGTAGAGTAAAAAACCCATCTGCACTTTTTGTGGGAACACTTGGCACATTGAAGCTAAATGTTATAAGAAGCATGGTTATCCCCCCAATTTGTCATCCAATGCAAGACCCTTTTATTCAGCCAGAGACAACAATTAGACCAAGTTCAAAACAGTCAATCATATTGAAACTCACCTAGACAGCTTTGCTTCAGACATGAAATCCCTCTCACTTGTTAGGGAACTGGCCCAACAACCTGCAAATTATAGTCTCTCAGCAACAGTTCACACAGTTGATGCAAATTTTGCACAAGGAAGAAGATTTAAAAGGAAAAACTGTCAATACACCTCTGAACATAGCTATTGCTGATCATGAAGGTACACTCAAACTTATTTCTCTTTCTGCCTTATGGTCATCCACATGGTTACTCGATTCTGGAGCAACAAACCACATTGTCTGCTCCTTAGATTTCTTTACAACGTACAAAACAATGGATTCATTGAATGTCAAAATGCCAAATGGCAATTTTGTTTCAGTAACACACATTGGAATAGTTAACATCTCTTCACTCACCCTTACCAATGTGCATTTTGTGCCTGTTTTCTCTTTTAACTTAATTTCAATCAGCAAGTTTACTAGTTCTTATCCTTGTCAACTAATTTTTTTCATTTCATTCATGTCAAATTCAGGAGACCAAATCCATGAGGATGATTGGTTTTGTTAAACAAGTCCACGGCTTGTATTACCTCTCTCCAGCAATTTAGGTCCAATGCCCCCTTCTTTGCTATGTTTCCTCACACTAAGACAATCTATGTCACAAAAGGCCAGGACACAATTCTAATCAAAGGCTACAAACCTTGTCTAGTGTAGATCCATCAAGTACCTTTCAGTTTACAGAACAATGTGATATTTGTCATTTCTCAAAATAAAAAAAATAACCGTTTCATTATAGTATTTCTGTTGTAAACTCTTGCTTTGATCTTATACATGTTGACATTTGGGGTCCTTACCACACACCATCTATCCTAGGGCACAAAATTTTCTTAAATATTGTGGATGATCATAGCAGAATGACTTGGATATATTTGATGAAACAGAAACCAGAAACCATATAACTAATCAAAGCTTTTTGTTGTTATGTTGAAAGACAATTTGATAAAAAGGTAAAGAGAATTCGCTGTGATAACGGTGTTGAATTTTCAATGCTGACCTTTTACAAAGAACAGGGGATCTTACATGAAACCACATGTGTTGAAACTCCCCAGCAGAATAGAAGAGCTGAAAGAAAGCATCAGCACATTCTTTCTATTGCAAAAGCGATAAAAATGCAAACCAACCTGCCTACAAATTTTTGGGAAGATTGTGTCCTACATGAAGTCTATCTATTAAATCGTATTCCCTCTCCTCTTCTATCTCAAAAATCACCCTTTTCTATCCTATATGGTACTAACCAAGATTTAACTCCCCTAATAGTATTTGGTTGTCTTTGTTTTGCTTCCCCTAAAGAAGTAAACAAAGGCAAATTTGATACCATGGCTAGAAAATGTGTTTTTGTTAGTTTCTCAATAGGCACTAAAGGATATAAGGTGTTTGATCTCAACTCCAATCAGTATATTCTGACCAAGGATGTACTGTTCTATAAAGACAAGTTTCCATTCCTAAGCACACCTGTCAATCCGACACCTTCTCCTATATTGCCTACCCACAACAGTTCACTATCAGAAGACTCCTTACCTCTGCCCCTTCTTAATCTTCCACCTTTACCAACTAAAATTTTCCCATCTTCTTCATCATCCCCTACACCACCACAAAATCCTCCTCTTCGCTGCTCCACAAAGCAGTCTAGACCCCCATCCCATCTAGCTGACTATGACTGCCCTACAATCCTACACAACTCTGCTCACACTCTATCTTCTGTCATCTCCTATGACCACCTGTCCCTACAACATTATGTTTTCTCAGTTAATCTTAGCTCTCTAAAAGAACCTCACACTTACAAACAGGCAATTCAACACAAAGAATGAAGAGATGCCATGCAAATTGAATTGAAAGCTCTGCAAGCTAATAAAACTTGGGATCTTGAATTCTTACCTCCAGGAAAGGATGCAATTGATCGCAAATGGGTATTCAGGTACAAATTTAATGCAGATGGGAGCCTTTAATGCTGCAAAAGCTGAGTGGTAGCTAAAGGTTTTACACAGCAAAAGGACTTGGACTATACATAAACTTTTTATCCTGTGGTGAAGACAACAACAATCAGAATTCTGTTAGCATTAGCAGCACAAAAGAACTGGTTTTTACACCAACTAGATATGAATAACGCTTTCTTACACGAAGACTTACATGAGGAAGTTTACATGAAGCCACCTCCAGGTCTTCCTCGTCGACATCCTAACTTGGTCTGTCATCTCCGAAAGAACATCTACGGGCTGAAGCAAGCCAGTCGTTAATGGCACTATAAACTGACCTCCACCCTCCTGTCTGATGGCTTCGTACAATCCCATTCTGACCACTCCATGTTTAGAAAATACTCGAATGGAAACTTTATCATCTTGTTGGTCTACGTGGATGATTTGCTACTTACCAGTAACACAATTGAGCTTATTCAGTTCACTAAACAGTTTCTCGACAACTTCTTCAAAATAAAAGACCTTAGGCCAGCAAAATATTTCTTAGGGTTGGAGCTGGCACGATCGTCCTCCAGCATTAACCTCAGTCATCGCAAATACACCTTTGACCTTCTTCTTGAAACTGGTTTTCTGCACTCTAAACCAACTTCAACATCCATGGCTTCAAACATCAGACTAAGCTCCATTGGCGACCTCATTTCGGACCCAACTTTTTTCTGTTTCCTAATTGGAAAACTCATTTATTTGAGCACTAACAGACCAGACATCTCCTTTGCGGTCCAGCAGTTTTCACAATTCATGAACAAACCAATTAAAGACCATCTTTAGGCAACGCGTCACATACTTAGTTACCTTAAAGGATCACCTGGTCAAGGACTCTTGTTTCGACGAGACTCAAGTCTTCAACTTTGCGCCTTCTCAGATTCCAACTGGTGTATTTGTCCAGATTCTCGCAAGTCCATTCTCGACTCTTCCTTGATCTCTTGGAAATAAAAAAAAACCAGGCCACCATCTCCAAGAGCTCTTCTGAAGTCGAATACTAAGCCCTCGCCACCACCTCATTCGAACTACAGTGGCTCCTGTATCTCCTCAAGGATCTCAGCTCTGAACACCCACAATCGGCATGTCTTTACTGTGATAATAAATCGGCCATACATATAGCTAAAACCCCATTTTTTACGAACGAACAAAGCATATCAAAATCGACTGCCATGTTGTTCGTGAGAAAATACAAAAGGGCGTTGTTCACCTCCTGCCGATTTTTTCAAGCTCCCAACTTGCAAATATCTTCACCAGGGTGCTCCCTCGATCATCCTTTTAAACCTTGTTGCTCAAGCTGGGCGTGATTCACGACATCCATTGCCCAACTTATGGTAGCATTTCACGAGAAGCTGCCAAACTCGACTGAAGAAGAGACTGAGAAAATCCTAGTTGAAACATTAATGAGACTGGGCTCTTCCTTTTTTTTCTTTGTTTTGTTTCTATTGGACTTTAGGCCTTTCTTTAGGTCAGTTTCTAAATGTTTCCATCTTCAAGCATAAGCCCCCTTTGTTTATTTCTCATTGGCCTTTTTTTGTTTTGCTCTCAGTCTCTTAACCGTAGAACAAGTTTGTTTGTTAGATTCCTTTTTTTGTTATAACAAACTTGTACTAACAACCTATAAAAAGGCAATCTCGTTTCAATAAAGTTTTGAGCCTTTTCTGTTACATTTCTTGTATTCTTCTATCATGATATCAAAGCGAATAGCTCTGTGCTTTTTTCTTGGTTCTGTCCCTTCATTTTTTCAATTATCTTCAGCTTGATTTGATTGCCTTTCTTCTTCATCTTCATTTCCGATTCCTTCCCTTTCATCATGTCAGGTGTTCCAAGCCCCTCATAAGCCAGTACATTTGGTGGCCAAAATCAGTCATATAATCAAAATACAATTAGATCAGAAGACCAGCTTGCTAGTCCGTACTGCCTTCATCCCAATGAGAATCCTTCTCTAGTCCTTGTGTCCTCCCTTTTAACTAGTGCCAATTACCATTCCTGGGCAAGATCTATTCTGATGGTTTTGCTGTCGAAAAACAAGCTCAAGTTCATTGATGGAACTATTATGATGCCACACAAAGAAGATCCATCATTCATATATTAGGAAAGATGCAATACAATGGTACTATCATGGTTGTTGCATTCAGTATCAAATTCTATAGCTCAAAGTGTAATATGGTTTGATACATAATATCTATCATATATTTAGAAGGAAGATTTTCGCAGACTGATTCATTCAGAATATTTGATCTACAAGAAGAAATATTCAGTTTCAGACAAGGTACACTCTCACTATCAGATTATTATATATACTCACCTTAAAATATTATGGGATGAGTTTTTTAATCTTAGACCAATACCTAAATGTAAATGTGAACTACAATGCAACTGTGATGCCCTGAATATCATCAAAAACTACCAAGAAAGGAGATTGCTTTATCAGATTTTTAAGAGGCTTAAATGAGTCTTTTTCTACTGTAAAATCCCACATAATGCTCATGGACCATTAGCCAGACATCAAAAAATACCTTTGCAATGGTCTCACAGCATGAAAGACAAATAAGCAATTCGGCATATCACTCTTCATCCTCCTCAGTTATAGAACCACAAGTCTTTTATAGCAAATCAGATCCCAAAAGAGTTTATTAGCAGAGTAAAAAACCCATTTGCACTTTTTGTGGTAACTTGACATAAATGTCACTCTCTACTGTAACTTTACGTGCAGCTCCATAGCAGAAGAGCCATAAAACCCTAACTAAACCACCATCAGTGGACCATTCAGGATTACTATACAAAACTTACTAACGTGTGAAATGGAAATCGATTTAATTAGGTTCAGGAAATCTAAGGAAAATACGCAATACAAAGGAGCTTTGACCTTTCATTCAACTGTGGCCAGAAGTTATATAGAGACAACTACCAGGACATAACCCACACTAGCTGTAATGTCAGTCCATTTATTATTGTTCCGTTTCCTTTTTTTTTTTTTTTGGGGACAGAGACCCACATGTCATTCAACGGAACAGAACAAAAGCGGCAAACATAACATGAGACCGGACTTGAGATCACTTTTCCGACAGCTTCAAATGCCCTAGTAGCATCTCTATTCATTACTTGCCTTTCTCCAACATCTACTTGTCTACTAGATATTGTGTTGTGTGTGTTCCATTAGTTCCCACTTTCCCTCTACCATCACATCTTTCAGGCACTTTACAGTCTAGACTGCAAGTGGTAATGCTTCACTAATTGGACCTTCCTTTTGCAAGTACAGTTCAAGTTCCTTGAACAATATGTACTTTGCTTAATTGGGTTCTAATAACTACCTTTAAAGAAACTAAACTTACCCTTGGTAATTCAGACAGTGTAGTTACGATCAATTAATAGGCAATTCAAGGTTGAGAAAAGAAAGAGGAAAAGGAAAATAAAAAAAAAAGAGACTGGTTTAAAAGGCGCTTTAAAACTTGGCTTCCATGTGCCGTGAGTAAATGACAATCACAAGCTGTGCAAATCTGCTATAAAACTGCTAAAGACTGTGGTTAGATGCTACATTGATAGCCACTTCAACCTTTGGTTTTTTGCTTTTTAGCAGTGCATAGAAAAACTAAACAATTATTGCAGAAAAGAACTGGCGAAAGAAGAAGAGTGGCAAGAGGAAAGAAAAAGAGAAGAAGAAGAAGACCTATACAAGAGATAGGTGGCAATTAATGGCGGACGAGGTATCAGACATTGAAGGATAAAAAACTGGAGAAATTAATGACGTTTAGGGTAC
The DNA here is from genome assembly GCA_026874005.2 of Erythroxylum coriaceum. Lineage (NCBI taxonomy): Eukaryota > Viridiplantae > Streptophyta > Magnoliopsida > Malpighiales > Erythroxylaceae > Erythroxylum > Erythroxylum coriaceum. Next base: position 14,296 of record JANQAP020067133.1, on the reverse strand, counting down.
TAATTGTGACGCCATCTATGAGGAACACTATCCACCTCTCAACGAAGCACATTGTCCACGTTCCCTTTTGGTTGGTTCGAGCTTTATTCAGCTCGAAGTATCTAGAGAGTAAATGGAGAGGTTGAGAGAAATTAATCCGAGAGGAGAGATTACGCGTAAAAGGTTAAAAGGGATGAGAATAGGTCGGAGAGAAAGAGAAGAAGTTGACAGTTGTGAATGGACACAAAAAGACTGAAGCTTTGCACACTAAACAAGTTCGATTCAACCAGAAGTTCTCTCGATCGATCCTCGATCACGATGTTTGACGATGATCATCATTACCGTGATGTTAATAACCTAAAAAGGTCTCGGCTTTTGCTTGATCAATTATGTTCCTCCTTTTATGGGACTTTCCTGAAACTGACTGATGACCTGAAATTTAAACTAGAACTCATCAAAGTTAAATGGTAGAGTTGCAGAGAGGAACAGAAGCTATAACATATGAATCAGAGTCCCTTAATGTACTACATTTTGAACAAAGAAAAGAAACTACAGTTAGAAAATGATGCTTGGAAATTTAGAGGCATCATCATCCTCATCCAATCCATCCTACATTCGGAACTGAGAAGACAAAAGCTAAACAAAGTGTCTGATTAAACAGCAACAACCCCCACCAAAAAAAGGGTGAAGATAAAAACAGTAAGAACCCTAGTCAAAATACCCTAATAAAATTTGACACCGCAAGTTCTCAACTCTTTTGTAGCGCTGAGATGTCTCCTTCTTCATTTTCTTTGGCACTTGTTGGAAGAAATATAAAAACGTTGGCCCATTTCTTTTTTTCTTCCTGTATTTATTATGGATGCTACTGTCTGAAACTCTTAGGGTTTCTTACCAAGTGTGTGCTTGTTATTGTGCATCCAAACCTTAAGCACATGTCGTTTCACACCAGTGTCTGCACAAAACTGCTCCACAGAAGCTTCATCGTGCTTCTGAATCCTCCACCCAAGCCTTTCTGCGAACTCCAACATCTTATCTTTTTGTTCCTGCGTAAATTTAGTCCTAAACCTTTTCTTCGAACCACTACCGCTCGCACCACCACCGCCGCTACTACTAGGATTAGACACGTCCTCCTCTTCCCTCAAGTACCCGCCACTTGTTCCACCGCCTCCGCCGGACACCGAGGGAAGAGCCAATGGCCGAACGGGTGGTGGCGTTAAGTGGAGGTACCCAGCAGGAGGCGGCGCGCGATAATAAGGAGAAAATTGTGGATGGTGGTGCTGTTGGTGGTGATACAATCCCTCGCCCTCTGCCTCCTTCCTGTGGAAATTCCGGTGGCAGTTACAGGCGGCGCATTTGAGGGCATCCAAGGTGCCTTCTTCGCCGGCTGCCATAAACTCGCAGCAACCGTCCACCGCATGACCACCGATGCTGACGGCGTGGTTCTTGAGGCACTCTCTGTATCTGACACCTATTCCTCCTCCTCCTTGTTTTCTGGCTCCAGCTGTCGATGCACTCTCACCTCCCGTGGGACCCATTTTGGGGCGAGCTGAGTTGGTCACCGCGTCATAACTCGGTGGCACCGCCATGCCCATTTCTAATTCTTCTTCTTGGTCTTGGTGCTCCTCAAAATCCATTCTTTCAACTAATTTTCCTCTCTCTCTCTCTCTCTCTCTCTCCCCTTTTGTTGCTTAGCAAGGGAAGAAGATCTACATGGTTAGCTTTTGAGCAGATCCAAAGAAAAACTATCACCTATGATAAAGCTTGAATAAGTTGTATTATATAATGTTATTATCGGAGATAAAAAAAAATAATTAAGTACTTACTTCTTAACTCATAAAAGAGAGAAGATAAGGGGTTAAGGAGGGTGTGGCCGTCAATTCGCGGCCTGCATAAAAGATGTGTCTTTACTCGAAAGCCTTTCATATATGCTTCTTTACCACTAAACAAACCCACTTATTACTGGTTATAGCCAGCTCTTTTCACTATTGTATATGCCCTTTTTTCATGTATTCTTCTAATAATAATGTTCGTGTAAATTGGGTTTTCAAGGTTATGGAGGAGGTTGTGGCGTGCTCTGATTTCTGATGCTGTCATTTTTTTTTTCCAGTTTTTGCAGGTATTCATCCCAGTAAAAGTGAAAAGGAAGACAGGTAATTTCACTTAAACGGAGATAGGGTTTAGCGTGTAGGTTTTGTCTTTAAAAAGGTGACGTAAGAGAGGAATGTGTAAGGAGGTGTTTGGTACTAACATGGGACAAGCAACTACTCAAAACACTTGCTTGGCATCACCTTACCTTCTCTAAATTTACCAGACCCATTTTCTTACAGTACAGTAACATAATAGCTGCAAGGATTCTGTGACTGTTAGTGTCCTATTTTTATTAGTGGGTGTCAATTATCAACGGCTGCTGTTGGAAGGAATCGGATTTCTGAGCTTCAATTATTTCAAAGATCAGTCTTAAGCTGACGTTGATGGGGAAATTATGTGGTTACTCTTTTCCCATTCCTTTTCTTTATGTATATGGTTGCTTTTTGTTTATATACATACATATACGTATGTATATAAGCAAGTACTTACTTTCAGCTTTGGTGTGTACTTTCTTTTCAATACAAGAACAAGTTTGCATTCGACCTCGTACAATCTATGAAGTAAGTGAATTTATACAATGAGTACGATGATGTCTGAGGAAAAAACTAGTCAGATGAGGATTGACAAATCATCCAACGAATAGTGGTTATAAAAAGAAGAAGAAGGACAATCCAATCCTGCTTCACCACCAGAACGAAAACATGACCAATATATACATGACATGGATTTATATTTTGTCATCTGATACATAGTATCCCTCCGTAAATACCAGACCACGAACAGCAAGCGTTGTGCATTACTTGCTCGTCAAAAAAAAAAAAAAAGGTCTTGTAAAAATCCGAAGCGCCCACCTACGTCATGGCCATGTATGCAAAGATTGGATTAGCTAATAACTTTATGATCAAGTAAGAACCAAGATAAAGAAGAAAGCCATTGAGAAATGAAACAGTAAAAACTGATAATGGGTAGGACTGGGATGCTATTGCAAAGTTAAGCTTGCGGAGAGAAAGTGGGGCCTGAAACCTGCAGAACTTGTAGGTGGAGGACTGTAGAGTAGACTGTAAGTAAGCTGTGTCCGTGTCTATGTATGTGACGCGGAAGGGGGAGAAGGAAGAACAGGAGAGAGTCGCATTGGAACTTGAAGAGTTAAAAAAAGATAATTGATTAACAGAACAAATAAAAGAAGAATAGATCATATGTGTGTATGAAGAAGTTAGAATAAAATAGAATAAGTGATAATACAACTAAGTCTCCATGTTTATGTAAACCAAGTTCCTGGAACTAATATTGGAATTTGGTACCACAACAAAGAAATAAAGAGTAAAAGAAGGCCAATCCTGAGACTGAGAGGGTATATCTGATGCAAGGTACTCCTGTCACTCTCTTTGTCAGCTGGCGGGAAACCAACCCACCTCCCTCTCTCTTTTTGTGTGGAGGTTGTGGGTTCCAACCTCAGGAGGAGCAACTTTTATTTAAGGTGATGTAAATTTTTTTATGGTGGCCCATATTTTGAGTAAGTATCTCTATTATTATTTAGGATTAGATCTGAATTTGTCTATCTATAAATTTGAGTAAGTAACTTATAAGTCTGAAATTTAAATCGGTAAGACATCGTCATAAAATCTGTTAAAGATTAAATAAAATTAAATAATTTGAAATATTATTGAAAGAGATTGTCCTTATCTATATAAAAATTTAAAGTTTAATTAAAAAAGAATTATTAAATAAAAAATAATTGATTTATTTTAATTTACAAAAATTATTAAATTTTAAATTAATTAATAAATTGATTAGTGTTATTAAATTAAATTGAACAAAAAAGTAAAAAATTAAATAAAAATTAGAAAAGTTTAAATTTTTTGCGTTTAAATCGATTCATTAAGTTTTTTTAATAATTGTTTATAGCCATATTTTCATGCAATACTCAAAAACCCTTTCTTAGGGAAGAACCGAATGGATAGGGATGGGGCACTGACAGGAATAACCACACCTTAGAACAATGCACGTGTGGTGTTACGGGATTTCGATTTGACATAATCCCGTTCCGTTTGAGGTTATTTTGTAAAGAAGTAACAGTTAACGGAGGAGATTCTTTTTTTCTGCAGTTGTGATAGAGAAACGGAGAGAGAGGAGAGGGACACGGATGGTGACTACACAATGGAAAAAGGAGTGGGTCGTGTTTGTGTATGTGTGTATGTGTGGAAGAAGCAAGTCTCTGTCTCATCTTTGGTTTCCCATTTCCATGATTCTCACTCTTCCTTTGCAGCTTTTCCCTATTTTCTTCTCTTTCTATTTACTTTCAAACAGTGATACAAACATTTAATATTACTTAATTCTTACTATTGAAGTAATATACATTTGACTTCTGAACTCTTAAATTCTTTATAAATTTAAACTTTTATAAAATTTTGTTTTCATTAGTGAATTAATAAAAAATATTATTAGGAATGACAATGAGCTAACCTATAGGCCTTCTTGCTAAATTTTTTAAAATAATTTGTTAAAAATTAAAAATATAAAATAATATTTTTAATTAAGTCCAAAACTTTATCAGACCTATTCAAGGTATAACTCTTTTAAGCAAAACGATATCATTTTGTTTGAAATAATTAAGTTTTGGGTTGATCTGAGCTTGGATTGACTCATCGGCCGACCTATTGAAAACACTTAAATCTGAACTCATTACTAAGTCCATTGTTATTTCTAAATATTGTCATGATTGATTCATTTTACTTATAAAAAAATAAACATTCTATAAAATTTTGTATATAAAAAATAAAAGAATTTAGTTCTAAATTTTGTAGGGACAATAGGTTAAATAATATGAATTATATATTTTTTTATTAATTTTGTATGTCTCAGGGTCTTAGTCAGCTCTAATAATTTAAATATGAACGGATCATCAAGTTTAACGTTGAAGTTGGGTGCTATCGTCATGGTAACACTTCCAGTTTATAAAGTGCCGATACATTTAATATTATTTAAAAAAATTTGGTCAGACGTTTTACTGTCCATTGTAGAGAGAAGGTTTTAGTTGCAGCTATGGGCCCAGTTGCCCACCAATTCCAATTTCTCAGGTTTGCTTCACGTCCCCATCTAGTCTCAATCCTCAGGGTCCGGAGCATGGTTTAGTGACTTATCATTATTATGGGAGCTTGTAATCATCTGAATTGGGAATTTTTAATCTGGTTTGACTAATTCCTCGTAATAGCATAAGTCCAAAACTAAAGTACATACCCGTAATCAGCCTTTTTCGGATTAATCGAGATTGGAATAATTAAACATCCTTTGCTTGAATGTTGGCGTGTAAGTAAACATCTAAACATGGTTTGTCTCTTGTGTTTTTCTCGTATATGGACAATACATTCGTTTAGTTTTAAAGTGTGATGGGTTTTAGTTAGTATTGTTAATGATTAGAAAGCTTCGGATTTCACAAGCTCTCTCTCTCTTCCAGGGACTTTCCGGACATAACAAATATAGAACAGCTTCTGTTGCGTGTTTTTGGTCCGGAACAGATGACTAGTCCAAAATTATCAGTTTGTCCGAATCCGTAGTTGTTGTTATACAGTCTCAAGAAATGATCAGCATTGGCCCATGAAGTTGAACAAAGCCTCATCAAGAAGGCCTAATCCTTTGGTCAACTAGAGCTAATAGGAAAACAAAATGTTTTAGCTTCCCTCAAGTTCACGAATTCCTTGTGCTAGCTAAGTATTCACAGTGGATAAGAATGGACCTATCATTCATTTAAGAAGCAAACATTTGCAGAAAGTAGAAATTTTCATCAACAATTGACTGCCAACACAAAATGCACCCTCTTTGAATGTACGAAACCAAAGAATTCTATAACCAAAGTAATAAAAGGATGTCACGAGAATATTAATTGCAGACCAATTTTCAAATTCCCTTCATGGATTAACTCAATTAAGCGTGCAAACGACGGTGACTTGGTTAAGGCTTAGTTTGAAGAAGTAGTAGTAGTTGATAACTTGTTGAAATCAACCTACTGAATTTAAAATTATAAATAATAAAATATTATATTAAAATAAGAAAAATATTAATAAAATAAATTTAGTAAATAAAATATTTAATAAAAAATATATTATTAGTCATATAAATTCAACTTATAAATAAGAAAATATTAAATTAAAATAAGAAAATATAAATAAAATAAATTTAAAAAATAAATTTAGGTACCTTTAATATTCTATTAGTTGAGGGTATAATAGAAAATAATAATTATCAGAAGGTTATTAATAAAAAATAAAATTTATTTCGCAAAAACACTTTCCTACTGCAACCCTCTTTCTACTTATCGATTTCTGCGGTGGAACCGCATTTTCTTCCAACCTTAAGTTGTTCGCTCGCAGATCCAAACAAGTGACTTCATTTAGAAATTGTGATAGATAAGTACTTATCTCCACCATACCGCATATCTAAACGCAGCCTAAATCAGAAGGGACATGCTAGTTAGTCATTATAATATGATTTGGTTAAGTCAGAAGGGTCGAGCCAATATTTTTAAAACTCAATTGGTTCAATTATAAAAATTTTGATTCATCTAAATTTTCCACTTGATTTTTAAATTTCTAGTTCAATTTATATTAATAATTTTTTATTAAAAATCGATCGATTGATTAATGAATTGATTATTTTTTATAAATTAATAAGTTCTTATAAATTAAATAAATCAATTAATTTTTATTTAATAACTTTTTAATTAAACTTCAAATTTTTCGAAAAGTAAGAACAATTTCCTTAAATTATATTTTAAAATCTTAAATCTTATTCAATTTTTAACTTATTTTATTTTACCGTTGAAATTTTGATCTAATTTTTAAAATATTTGTGAAATCAATTAATTGAAACTCATACTCTCATGACTCATGAGCCCTCGTGACTCGGGGGCCTAACTGCCTGAGTAATAAAACCCCGACCATTAATGGCCTTTTATTTTCACACCGACTAAGAAGACATTGGATCAATTCCACGACTGATAATGTCAGGAGACAAAAATTCTATTGTAAAAGCTCACAGGATCCGTTTTCACTTTTCATTATTCCCTCTTACTGAGGCTAAGATTGACTTAAATCCAATACTTTCAGAAAAATAAAAGAAAAGTACACAGAGGAGTAGTTGTTTTCAAAGAAGATGAGCAATCATTCAACACCAAAGAGCAAGCATTTCATCTGCTTCCTTTCTCTTTCATTTTTTGTGTCCCTCTTTCTTACACTTTCCACTACTATGGAAACCAACTTAAGAGCTTGAGAGCTTGCCATGTTATACTGTAAGTGAGAATATAGTTTAGAACTGATGAGTTCTGAGCTACTCGGATATGGTGTTTATATGGAGAAAAAGATTGTAAACAGGAAAGGTGATTGTATATGTATGGTAGTTGAGGTTAATAAAGAGGTTGGTCCAGTATGTTTCAATGGTGATAAATGCTGAAGAGGAGAAGAAGAAGAGGAAGACAGAAGATACTAAAGAGAGTGATTAAACTATTGAAGCTTATGTACAACCTAATCTAGTGATCGGTTTTGAACAAAATATTAATCATTTCAGGGCTCAAAAATTTTATAGTTGAATTAAGGTTAAAAGATATTAATATTAGAATATTTTTAATTTTAAAAATTTTTGAAATTTCTTTTTAATTTTTTAAAAATATTAATTCGATTAAAAATTAACAATGAAATACATATGACATGATCATATCACATAAACTAATTAAATGATGCTTATATAATGATTTAACATATTTCTTAAATTTGAATTGAACAAATTAAATCAGGTTCAAGATAATACTTTATTATAATTATTAATTTAAATAAAGTTTAATTAATTTAAATTGAATTTTTTGGTTAAGTTAAATTAACATTTTAGTAATGTTTAATTAATGTTACTAAATGACATTTTCTCTCAATGTCATTTGGTGTGTTGGATTTGAATGATGATGATGATAAGACTCCTTTTAATGATGATAATTTTGTACCAAATGATAATTGAGGTCAATGCAACTATAGAGGTATCTTACCGTAAATGATTGAATGAAGTTTCAGGTTTTTGTTTCTTCTCTTCTTTTAGTTTTGCTTATATTTGATGTATATATTAAATTCTATATATGAAATGTAATTATAAATGTTTTTGTTTCAGGTTTTACTACTTCTAATTGGTTGTTTCTTTATCACGAACTCTTGTTGTTGTAATAATTAGAGAATTAATGATATTTATTATTCTTTTTATTTGATGTAATTATTATTTATTATATGATAAGATTGTAATATTTTAAATATTTTGTATTATTCTTAATTTTATATTTGTATGATGATTGTTTTTTTAAATTAATTGTGGTATTATTTATACATGAAATATCTAAAAATTATTGTTAATAAAAATAAAAATTGTTATCATTTTAAAATTTTATTATTATGATTTTTGAAGACAGGGGTTATATAAAATTAGAAAACATATAGTACAATATACTAATAAACTATTTTGTAAATTTTAAAAAAATTCAAGTACTACTCATAAATTTAAAGAATTGCACAAAACAGTACCTAGTATTGACCGGTGTTGATATAATACTATATCAAAATTCAATCCAATATTAGAACTGATACAGTATTCATAATATTGATTTCAATATTATAAATAATAAAGTATAATTTTTTACACGATCCTTTCAACAAATCGGTATGAATCCAATTGTATTGGGTTGAAAGAAAAACTTGCAATTGGAAGCCCACAAAATCTTCAGATTGCCTTCATTTCATGCCCAAAATGAACAACGGACCCGTGGTTTTATAGTTTCCCAAGAACCGTGTCCAGGTACGGAAACGTTTATTTGTGTGTTTATTATCTCATTCTCATCCAATCAGTGTTTTCTACCCACATTCTGAACAAATATACAAGTATCACGCTCATTTGCCAATGTTTGTGGGAATTTGGTTCACGAGTAAATATCAAAGGAAAGGAATTGATCTTCAACAGATCCAGTCAGATTGATGGAGACAACATTCGACTAACCAGAAACGGTGAAGCATTTGATAATGGGGTCAAAGAGATACATACAGTTAACTTCGCAAACACTAATGACAGCCTCTAAAGAAGAACAAATCGCTTTCAGTTAGTAGTTGAGAGATAGATAAAGAACCCAATGAGCAACATGATCGACAGGTTTAGCTAGAAGTAGAATCCTAAGGTCCCAACACGTTTCATCTGTCAGAAATTTCTGTATGTTATGACAGATCGACAGCATTACGCCCACAGAAATCTTATAATCAAGAGTCACAATCTGGACAGGTTACAGTTACTTTGGTCTTTGTTAAAACATTGTCTATAGTTCTATCTGCCCCAAGAAAATCCTCTGCATTAAGTTTCGAAGAAGTGTCAGGACAGGAGATGGGACCAAGAATAAAAAGAACCAAATCGATGCAATTGCATCCTCGTAACACGATTGCTGTAAGTTGATGAATTCTAATCATTAAACAAGCTGCGATAACAAATCGATAATGTAAATGAACCAAATCAATCAATCTACCTGCGTGATTCTCTGACTATGCCCATAAAATTCGTCAACTTACAGCACCGACCACGACGCCTGAATTTGGAACATTTCAGTTATTTTCTTCTTAGGGTCTTCTCGTGCATCTCTTTCTGGGATTCCAGGCCCAGACCAAGGAACAACCTTGGCAATGTTTGTCCATCATTTTGTCTTGTTTGTCCATCACCGTCTCTCCCAATCCCAATCTCGAGCACAAGTCCTTTACCTTTGTAGTGCACCAGTTGTGGACTATACAGCAACCCGGTTGACCTCGATTTACTTAGCTTCACAACCGCCGGCATTTTAACTGCCAGACCTGCTTTGCTTCTCCGACCTAATGACCCGACAGATTTGGATCGGGTCATCCGTTCCGCAACCGACCCAATGGGTTCACTGCCGTACGCTACGCTCGAAAGATTCGAAACTTTCCTATTCCTCCTGTTTCCCACCTTAACGGCCTTCGTTACACCAACAGTCTCCTCTTCTACATCCAAACCATGCGATTCTTGCACGCGCGACACGCGCCTCCTCAAATGGTTCCATATTGGCGCGTGAAGCCTCTTCCTCACAAACTTCAACCCTTCGACGACCTCCGCCATCGAAGGACGCTTCTCCACGGTGGTCCGAACACACTTGGCGGCCAAAACCGCCAGATTGCGGACCACGGTTGGGTCCACCGGGGGCCCGAGGCGATGATCGCAAATTCCGGCGAAGTGACCGCGCTTTATCATGGGAACCGCCCAGTCAACGATAGACGGAGGACTATAGTTAACGTCGATCGCATTTCTGCCGCTGATAATCTCCAACAGCAAAATCCCAAAGCTGAAAACATCGCTCTTATTGCTTAAATCGGCCGGAGCAAGATAGGCGGGATCGAGGTACCCCAAAGTGCCAGCGGGGGGCGTGCACTTCACACGCACATCCTCCACGTGTCCTCTCAACGCTAGCCCAAAATCGCCCAACCTCGCGTTCCAAGTCTCATCGATCAATACATTGGAAGACTTAATATCACGGTGAATCACGGGCGGGTTAGAGGAGTGGAGGGCCAGAACTGCTTTCGCTATTTGTAAAGCGAACCGGACCCTTCTGGTCCAACCGGGCGGACTAGTGCAAGTTGTAGTAGAGTGTAACAAATCGTAGAGAGAACCGTTTGGCATGTACTCAACGACCAGTAGTTTATTGGAGTCCGTGTCGCTGAAGCCGATAAGGTTGACGAGACGCGGATGTTGGAGTCTGGAGAGAACCTCAATCTCGTTGTCTGCGGGGGAGGAAGAGTTGAAAGCGGATTGGTGGTGGTGAGTTGTCTTTTTAACGGCGGCGATGAGCTTGCCGTCGTCGAGGATGGCTCTGTAAACGGTGCCATGACTGCCCTTGCCGAGGAAGCTTTCGGCAGAGAAATAATTAGTGGCGGTGAGCAGGTCAGCATAAATGAAGTGTCTGATTTGAATAGGGTTAGTGGTTTTCTTATTGTTCTTCCTACGTTTGCGATCCCAGTTGTATGGGTCGCAGGTTGCAATGGCAGAGTCTGCATTGCAAGAGAAGTAGCCCATAAGGGAAGTTGGAGTGCGTCAAACAGTGAGAATGATAATAATAACAAAGGGCGTCAGAGTCAGATGGATGTATAGAAGATGGGATTGGGAATTGATATGAGAATAATTAAATAAAGCCTAGTCTTGAAGCTTTTGTAGATGAGAGGAATGGAGTCCAGAGCTTGAAATTGGCATGCAAACGCGTGCCGCTGCTTTGAGAGGAATTTCTTAAAGCAAAGTGACGGAGAGGGTTGATGGGTCCAACTCATGCCTATCTGCTTTTACTCTAATTACTTTTTCTTTTTTATAACTTAAATTAGAGGTTTAAATGTCTAATTATTCAATGGCTGGGGCCTGGGTGGGTGGACCGTGAAGCTATCTGAAATAAGTTATTTAATTTGGGGCGTTTCTTGTATGTATTGATCTGCAATAATTAACATGCCACTGTCATTACTGACTTTCTCTAATCAATAAATAGACTAAAGATATGTGCTTTCTTGTCAAGTGTGGTTTAAAGCGTCAAGCTTAGCGGCTCTTTATTCATTCACATCTTTAGCAGTTGAATTTGAAATTTAAACTTGGTAAAGCTTTTATGTATTAACAATTATATTAAAATGATGTAAAGGAACAAATAGATTACCGTTAGTAGCTTTTCGATACAGAGCAATCTTGATTGTCCTTTTTTTGTTGGCATTCAATGTAAAACCATAGTGATAAAAGAAATTTAAGATGCAGCAACCACTTTCATGTGAGATATAAAGGAAAAGAGGTTCTGATTTGGGTGTGTGATCCGTAACCTCACAAAGATTCCCCTCTAGAGGATGGGGATGGGTACTTCTGCAATGGAAGCATGTGATGTGGAACAATAATTACTTAAACCCCTTTACAAGGCAAAAGCCAGTAAAGGACGCAATCACGCAACACTTCCAATTGGCTTCAGGTTGATGAACAAGAATATGCAATAATACAGTGCATGGGCTTACTTTGGAAGTTGAAAATGAGGCTTTTGAGTTGTTGACTCTTGAAGCTGTGGGAAGAAGATCTGTCTCAAAAACAGCAAGTTAGACTTTTTAGGAGCCTCCTCCAAGTTAGACTTTTTAGGCGCCTCCTCCCAGATCTTGTTTAGGAAGAAGAAGCAGGTGAAGGTCCACTTTCAAGTTTTTAACTATACAAAATCTTACGTGTTTGGTTGATTTATGGCTTCAGGTTTTGTCCATTATCGATCGCCTGATTTCTACACCACCACCACCAAGCTTCAAAGCATTCAGCACTAGTTACTGGTAGATTCATCTACTTTTCCACGTTACATTTTTTTTTTTGGGACTTTTGCTACAATATAGTGTATATAATATTATTGAGGGGTTTGACTTTGACTTCACCAAAGAATTCTAGATAGATCATGATTCAATTTACTAAAAAAAAAAAAAGATAATTATCATTTTGTAATTATTGAAATTAATGTTGCTTAAATAATTAATAGACAAAATGGTATTTTCATTTTCGGAAGGTTATATAATATTGAATAGATCAGTTGTAGGTAAGCAATAACTAGCTATTATTGGCCAAGATCTGGCATCTTGTTTTCTCATTGATCACATGGTGGACGGTAGGAGACAAAAGAGATGGTTTAACAAGCACATTAGTTACATAAATGTATAGAATAATAAATGACAATTCACGTGACTCTATATATAGTCCAGGCTCATATTTTTACGCTTTTTATAATAGAAAATACTACGAAAACATAGAGGCACTACCACCTTATCTCGGTTTCTACTTAGATGTTGTCGGCAACTAGTAATGATAAAATCGGAATACAAAAAGGAATAAGAATAAGGATGAAATTACCAATTATGCTTATTTAGTTTAATATTAATTAAAATTAATAATTATGTTAATATTTGGTATTAAATATTAAAATGATAAATATTTGGTATTAAAATGCTTATTTAGTTTAATGTTATTTTATTAAAATTTAGCAAAAAATTATTTTATTTTATAAGTAAATAATATAAATCAAACTTCAAATCATTCTTGGGACCAAAAAATTAGGTCAAGTGCTGGTAATACAAGATCCAAGATTTATTATCGAATTTATTTTTAAAAATAAAAGTCTTCGATGATCATCATAATTATCTTTTTTGATATTTTAATCATTCAATTGACATGATGCAACTCCATATGCTTTTCAATCTCATAACTTCAACCGGATAGAATGATGAAGAAATTATTATTCAAAGCCGCTTCCGAAGCAGAGATAGAAGTCAACTTAATCAAGTGCTACTGAATCATTTTGTCAACGGATGAAAAAAAATAAGCAGATGACATCAAATTAATTAAGCCATGTGAATGAGGTTTTGACACGTCCATTTCTTCTATGGTTGGCGTGAAAGCGCCATTTATAGTCGTCAAAGCCACATATAGTTGAGGGTGATCATAATGCCTACTTTCTAATCGGTAGTTGTCAATTACTATTACATGTATACGGGACATTGGAGAGGACAACAAAATAGAAATTGTGTCCACAACTTAAATATATTAAGTATGTCTCTTTTCATCCGCTCTTAATGAAAATTAATTAGAAAATTGATATTAATAACAAAAAAAAATTAAAAAGGTGTCAAGAGATTCTAAACCTTTTTTTATAATCATTATTGTTTTAAGTGTTTGATTAATGATAAGTCGTAAAATATCTGGTAAAGTTGTTTCTTTGTGATTATAAAATTATAGGATCAAGTATATTATCACCATCTTCTTAAAACAGAAAGTCTTGTGCATTGAGATTGCGTTTGGATCTGTGATGCGGTGGGGATAAATGCTTATTTACTGTAGTTTTCAAACATAATCATATGTTTGAATCTGCGAGCGAATAATTGGATATTAGAGGAAAGTGTGGTATCACCATAAATATCAATAAGCAGAAAGAAAGTTGCACTAGGAAAGTGCTTATGCGATAAAAATTTTACTTTCCATTAATAACTTTCTGATAATTATTATTTTTCATTATACCTTCAACTAATAGAAAACAAGTTCAACGTATTTATAATTTATATTTATATAACTAATAAAATATTTTATTTACTAAATTATTTTATTTATATTTTCTTATTTTAATTTAATATTTTATTATTTATAATTTTAAATTTATATGATTAATAATATA
>JANQAP020066365.1:0-23925 GCA_026874005.2 Erythroxylum coriaceum | reverse complement strand
ATGTCTTACAACAGATTCTGAATAAGAGAATGGTCAACCAAATAAAGTAACCAAGCTGGTAAGTATAGTGACATTTTCAAAATTAGACGTCAAAAACCTCTTCATCACCACCTGCTAAAGTAATTTGAAGCTATGCTCAAACAATATAACTTAGTATTAAGGTAATGTGCTATGCTTCAATTTATCACTTTCACTTCAGTGTTTCCTGTCACCTTTCACCATTCTGAATTAGTTAGTTAATGGAATTGTTATGAATATCTTAATCATCATGTGTTGCCCTAGGCTTCAATTTCTCACTTTCACTTCAGTGTTTCCTTTCAACATTCTGACTTATTCTCTTCCTTTTCCTATAGTTGGTCATTTCGGTTTGGTAGAATGACATTTGAAGAGGTAACTTTGAGGTTTCACTATGTGGAATGTTTTGTTAATGTGGCTGATAATGTTTGGTATGAGGGTGGTTTGTGGATGAAATTCAATTTGATCCTGACTTACTAAGCTATTTTGAACTGGTTGATGTATGTAAGAGAAGTGGGTATAACAATATGAAAAAGATATTTTATCTTATGCTTGGTTTTGAAATATGTAATGGTTTAAGGGTTGTACAAGATGATGGCTACAGGTGGTATTGATGTTTATATTAAACATGGTGTAGATACCCCTATTGAAATGATTGAGGATGAATGTAATGAGGTTAATCAGGGTAATGTAGTTAAAGATAATGGTGAGGATGTTAATAATGTTGGGTTTGGAGGTAATGTAGGTAATTTAGATGATGTGTCAAATGTGGAGGATCAAAATAATGCAAATATGGAGAATGAAGATGATACAAATATGGAGGTTGAAGAGGATTTAGAGCAAGGAGATAAGGGTAATGGTCCGGATGAAGATGATAGAGATAATTGACAATATGAAGTTGATGCAGGGGATGCAGGTGATGAAGAAGAGGTAGTTTTGTCTAAATATTATGACAATGATGAATATGGAGAATTTTTTAGTGATGTAAATGATATGGTAAATTGTAATAACTCATTTTTCATACTAAGGGTTAGAACCTTAGGCTATTATGCATGAGTAATATCATTAAGAATTTATGAAAATGCATTTCATTCACATAATATTCGCATACACACATGAAGCATGATTTAGGAAACATTTCAAAGATTGTATGTGCACTTAATTGAGATGTTTTTGGTTATGAAAGGTTTTAAATGATCATGATGTGAATTGTGTATTGTTTATGTCTTGAATTTTGGTTTGATTAGTTACAAGTAGTAAATTTAGAACTAATTGTTACCGTTAGAAAAGTGATGAATTAAAATGTATATTTAGACTAGGAAAAATGCCAACTAGTAAGATAAATTGATGCATGGAGAATTAGGATGACTAAGCCTATAAAATAAGTGACAAATGGCATAGATAAATGAGTGACCTTTGGTATGGGTAATTAATTAACAAATGGAAGCAAAGATTGAGTGACAAATGGACTAGTAACTAGGTGGCATTTGGCAACTTATAGAGCGGATAAGTGGCTTACATGCCTAGTGACAAATGCCATTGCCAAAGAGTGACACCTAGCACCTAATGAAGTAAGCTACTGCAGGGATGGTTTCTGCTGTCTTCATTCTTCCTCTCCACTGAAATAATCACACTCTCATAGCTCTAAAATTTTGCTTCAATTCTGTTAATTACCGCTTCCAAATCGTCACAAAATCCTGCATCAAGAAAGCTATAACCTGCTATTTTCTATCCTATTGTCTTTTTATTGCTGAAAACCAACCTATTTCCACCTTGAATTTGTGATGATCTTGCATGCATGGAGGGCTAGGTTAACTTGATGAATTGAGGTGGAACTTGAGCTAAACAAGTAAATAAAGTATTGATCTTTATGGCATGTTTTAATAGAAAGATTATGATGATTGAATTGGGATGAATTGTATATGATGTTGATGATGAAGTGTGCTGGAATATGATAGATGAACTTGGATACTTTTTTGCTTTGTTCTTAA
Source organism: Erythroxylum coriaceum (assembly GCA_026874005.2). Taxonomy (NCBI): domain Eukaryota; kingdom Viridiplantae; phylum Streptophyta; class Magnoliopsida; order Malpighiales; family Erythroxylaceae; genus Erythroxylum; species Erythroxylum coriaceum. The sequence goes on along the minus strand of JANQAP020066365.1, from coordinate 21,919 downwards.
TGTATAAAAACCATAGATTATAGGTTGTTATGTAGACGAATTATATTGGGATTTGAAGTATAATGAAGGTGAATTTATGCTAAAGAAAGGTGTTAGTGTAGTGTTCTTAAAATGGGAAAGAAGTAGGACTATATATATAATAGTGAATGATAGTTTCCATTTTGTTTTGATGCATGAAAAACAATAGTTTATAAGCTGCCAATTGAATAATTTTGAGTTGGAATTGGAGATGAAATTGATGAGCAATTGGAGTATAATTGAGATATAATTAATGGATTATTAAGTAGATGTTTTGAATTTGATATAAAGATGTTAAAATCTGGAAAAAAAATTGAAGGAACGATCATAGGAAGGTGCTCTATGATCGTGGGTAATGCTTTGGAAATGAAATTTTCTGTTTTATGTGATTGTTGAACCAACTAAGGATAAGCTACTTTACTTTGGTGCATTTAGACTTGATTGAGGTTTAAAATGAACCTAGTTTGATGTTGGATTAATTGGTTAAGTGTTTGATAAGTTTAGTTTGTTCATTAATGTTATAACTTAAGGAATGGATTGTTTTGATATCAATGTATCTAAATCTAGAAATTATGAGTTGTTAAAGGAATAAAGGAGTTCTCATGAATACAAATGTGATCCAAAGAATATAAGTAATAAGAACTAGGTATGAATAAATGAGAATTGGGATATTGTGTGAATGAGAATTAGGATATTATGTGATTATATAATGCTAGAAAAAGATTGGTGAATGTATGATTGATGGATTTAAAATAATCAAGTTTACTTAAGGTATAAACCTAAATTACGAACTAGTTATATACAAGCTATAATGTTTGAATGATCAAGACTTGTGATTAAGGATGCATACCCAGAAAAGTCAATTAAGCATGCATTGAACATAACACATATACATGTGCACAATTGAATATTTATATGATTGATTAACTTCTTAATATGTAAAATATGTGTATATTTCATGACTAAAGAAGCATAAATTGATCGTCAGCATTCAGACATTATCGGGTCATCAAGGCAATAGATTACCTGGAGCGTACTGTGAGTTAATCTAGATGTTTTCTCACTATGGCTGAATTGTTTACGATTAGCTTTTTGATATTGAACTGTTATTGGTATGATTGTGATAATTCTGGACATTGATGGTATGAGAAGTTTGATATTCGAGATTGTATTAGAAGTGCTTTCAAATTGTATGAGAATATAGAAAATGTGTACTCAACTAAATGTTGAATGCGGGACTTAGAATTCGATGAATGTGAAAATGACATGAGCACATTGAATGAAAAGTATTGACAGCAAATTATGTGAATTGATGCATTCCATTACATTGTTATGCATGATCAGATAAAGGAGTTGTGATCAGAGTGACCAGTGTGAAAGAGAGCTTAAAGCTCAGGAAATGTGCATAAATAGCCACAGGCTCAATTATTAATGAGCCCGGTATCAACAATGGGTATAGGACAGAATATGAAATGAGCTCGATATCGACAACGGATACGGGACAGTAAATAAGTGCTCAGTCACAACAAAGTAACAATGCAAGTGGAGTCACATGTGCATTTGCATTTGTGTGTGTGTGTGTGTGTGTGTGTGTGTGTGTGTATCTTTACATGTATCATGTGAATGATTGCGAAGAATTACTAATTTGTGTTGATATAATGATATGCAATGTTTGCGTACATGTTGATGATATAAATGATTGGATTATTTTGAAATGAGTATATAAAATGTTTGAAGTTCATGATGATTGTTGAGATATGATGTATATTGTGATCTGGTATTCAATATTGAATGATGTGATACATCTGCTGAATTGGGAAATATATTTGTGAATTTAGTTTATACTTGTGAAATATATGTTCTGACTTGAGTGAGCACATCGATGATGGTTCACTCACTGAGTTTGCAAACTCATCAAAATTACAATGTTGATTTTCAAGTACGAGAGAGACCTAACTTCTAAGGTGATATAATAGAAGTCTAGTACTGTCAATTTTGGAAATAAGAATGGCTCAAAGGTCTAGTCAGTTGATACCTGTGGAGTCTAGATAGAATACTTTTGTTTAGCTTCTCCTTTCATATTGAATTTTTTGGATAGAACTTTAAACTCCCAAATGTTATGTATAAACATGGATTATAAAATGTAATGACAATGTAAATAAGTTTCATTTTGTGAATGAAATGAGAAGTTTGATCTTTGGAAATATTTATGTTCTGTATGATGCCATAATAAGTTAATGTGATTGCTTTAACATGTCATTTTCACATGATATGTTCTTGAATATCCTCTGGATGATTAGGCATATGCTCTATAGTAGTGGTGTGTTACATAAAAGATGCTACTAGGAGGAAAAGGAAATACCCTATTTATGATAAAAATACAACTGAGCATTACATTGAAGTAGGGATGATTTTTTTTAATCATTTGCAATTTATATGTGCAGTGAGTTTATTATCCATCAAAACAAAGAGAGCTATCATGTTTACCAAAAATAAACCCAAATTTGTCCAAGGTAAATGTAGGATAGAGAACTGCCCCTAGTATATATATGGAGCATTTGATAAGAATTTGTAATCATTTCAAGTTAGGAAATTCAAGAACAGTCATGATTGCAACAGGGTATATACAAATCCTATAATGAACACCAACATCTTTTCTGACTTATTGAAGGATAAGCTTAAAAGGGAGCCATTTTTGAAGAATGATGATATCAAATTTTACGTTAAGGATTGTTTAGATGTTGAAGCGTTCATAAGTATGGTGAGAAGAGCAAAGAAAAAAATAGTAGACAATGTCATGATCAACATTGAAGAGGAATTTGGGAAGCTTTGGTCTTATGCTGAAGTGATTAGGCAAACCAACCCAAGAAGCTCTGTTATATTGACAGTGTCCCGACCAATTCCAACATCTCCACCTGTATTTGAAAGAATGTATATATGCTTAGAAGTTATTAAACATGGGTTTAGGCATGGATGCAGGCATTATCTTGGCCTAGATGGATGTTGATTGAAAACCAAAACTAAGGGTGAACTTTTATATGCTATGGGAACAGATGGAAACAATCAAATGTTTCATGTTGCTTGGGCTATGGTTGAAATTGAGTTGACAATCACCTAGAAATGGTTTATTGAAAGGATGAAAAAAGATTTACCTCACTTGGGCTCTAAAATTTGTTGGACTATAATGACTGACCAACAAAAGGTAAAAGTTTCACATCAATCTTGTTTTACTTTTATTGAGAGTGTAACTATTATGAAATATGCATATTTGTTTCCACATGCCTTTTTAAATAGTTATGTTTTCCCTTGTAGGGACTTGACAAAGTCATTACAGATTTGTGTCTAGATATTGAGCACATGTTTTGTGCTAGACATGTTTACATGAATTGGCATGGAAGAGGACATAAAAGGGAAGAGATGAAGGAGCACTTTTGAAAAATTGCAAAATCCTTCACAATAAGGAAATATGAAGAAAATTTGGATAAGCTCAAAGCCAAGAAGAAAAGGGCAGCCGAAGATATTGAGAGTTATGCACTAGTTCAATAATGGTTCAGGGCTTTCTAGAGGGAAGATTCTATGATTGAGTTAGTTGACAATCACTTATGTGAGGCCTTTAATAAGACTCTGGTTGATACAAGGAAAATGTCAGTTTTAGGGTTGTGTGAGCACATTAGAAGAGAATTGATGAAAAGAATTATAAGAAAAAGGAAAGAGGCTGCCAAGTGGAAAGGAAATTTAGGGCCAAGAATATAGGAAGCAATTGAGAAGAGTGTCATGATTGCTCAACATTGTTCAGTACATCATAATGGAGAAGGAGGGTATGAGATTGATCATGGTCAGAATAGATAAGTGATGAGGCTTCAGAACAAAATATGTTCTTGTAGGAGACATACCCTCTCTAACATTCCTTGTGCACATGTCATATGTGCTATTAGAGATAATAGGGTTACTATTGAAGAGTACACTGCTAGTTAGTAATGGAAGACTGAACATGACAAAGCATATAGGAAGGCAATTCAACTAACTTAGTATAAAGGACTGGCCCATTAGCAACGAAGAGACTATTAGGTCACTAGAATTTAAACAAGGGCCTGGCAAGCCCAAAACAACTAGGAAAAAGGGCATTGATGAGCCTCAAAAGAATACAAAGATAACTAAAAAATAAAATGCTAACCACGTATCTAAGAGGGGCATGATCATGACATGCAACCACTGCCATATAGAAGGACACAACAAAAGAGGTTGTCTTTGGAAGAACAAAGAGGTAATTTCTAAGTTGTTTCATCTTTTCTGTGGTACAAGTAAGATTTTTTTCCATAGTAGTGGAAATCTTCCTGGTTTATTTGTTCCATTCTCACTGTTATCAATAGCAAGTTCTAACCCAGTTTCAAAATCCTAACCCAGACCATTCAACTCATTTTCATATGGAGCAAAACACAATGAACTCACATTCAACCCCAGAAAATGTATCCATATTCCAAACCTTCACTGAAATCCCAATAAGTGCCTTTAAATTTGCATCTAACAATGCTGAAAGGGGAAAGAAAGAAAGGTAAGAGCAAATGCCTCTGCCTCTGTTGGTGCCACAACTGCTTCAGGTATTGCCAACACCTCAAGTACTGCTCATGTATGTGGAAGTGCAAATGCAACAGTCTTAGTTGTTCTCCAAACACTTAGAGGTGCTTCAGAAACAACAAATATTTGTACATCTTCAAAGGCCACCACCAAAAACCATACCAAAGGGAGAAGAGGGCCTAGTTATGGCATTCCAAATGATGGAAGCAGAATGAGGATGTTTGGTACTGGCAGATGTAGTCCAAATTCTTAAGCGAAAATTTTAGGAAAAAGGCTTGTCATATACTCTTCTCTTCAATGAGAAGCAAATAGGAAGTTCAAGAAACAAATGGAAGGGATGGCAATATACACAAATGAAACCACAGGGTTACAGATGCTAAACGTAAGTGTTAAATATTTGCATTCTTATTAAACATTAATTTAGTCATACAACTTAATAATGTTTGTATTTTATATACAGCCTGGAAGAAGAAATCAAAACTACTACACCTTGGGCAAAAATCAATAAAAAGGAAGGAAGCTCTTATTGGGCATGTAAATCCAAACCAAGAAAGTCAAACTACATCTTCAAAGGGAAAGGAAAAAATGTAAACTTAATTGTATTTATTAGTGAACTAAACAATTTTGTGATATTTATGTACTAAACAATAAACTTAAACTGCATCTTCAATCTACATACCTTATATCCATCAATTTTGTGTATTTGTGTATTGAACAATGATTGAGAGGTTGGATATCTATTTAGAGGTTGGATATTAATAGATTGTAAGGATCTTATTGGCATTTACATGTTATTGAGCAATGAATGCAATGACTACCAATTTCAGTTTGTATTGCATTTCTTTTAGGCTTTTCCTTTTTGATAAAGTTCATGAATAGGTTATCGAGGATGAAAGCTTGGTTGGAATTGTCACATTCTCTGCAATGTTAAAAGTTTTCAGGGAAAGCTTGAAGTCTATAGCCTGAAAGAATGATAAGCTTTTTGTAGTAAAGTGTTGGTCCCCTTTATTTTCATCATTTAGTCTTGAATTAAAATCAGATCATCAAGTAGCCATTTTATGTAGTATATCATAAACTAATATGGTACTTCAATTTGATCTTTGCAAGTGTTTTGTGTGTTTTTTATTATGTGTGTGTGTGTTTCTGTTTATTTTCCTAGTTAATTATTAAAAGCCAGCAAGGCAGGATCTTGTTAGATATCTATTAATTGTAAGGATCTTGTTAGATATCTATTGATTGTAAAGATCTTATTAGATAGCCATTCAAAGGTTGGATATCTATTTATTGTAAGGATTTTATTGGCATTTACATATTATTAAAGTAATGAATGCAAAGACTGCTAATTTCAGTTTGAATTGCATTTCTTTTAGGTTTTTTCCTTTTCGTTGAAGTTCATGAATGGTAGAACATGTACATTATTAATACAAAGAATTGGAATCATAGGTCTATTAAACATTTTTGTCTGCTCATCAATAATTTGATGACTTATAAAAACAACTTAGCAGTTGTGTTAATCATTTGCTCTAAGCTAAAGTACCTATGACATTTTTATAAGTAGTCAATTGCTACCTCTTTCAACTCCTTTTGACGACTAACCAATACTCCATCTCCATTGATTAAGATCCTATTTCATTACTAATCTTCCTTACTACATGTTGAAACATCAAACATCTTTAGGCTAGTACATCAAACATCTTTAGGCTAGTACATAAAACATCAAACATATTTAGACCAAAACATCAAATTAGGAATACAACAAATGTTGAAACATCTAACAATTACACTTTCCAACATTAAGTTAGGTGAATTACATTTATACACTATTCTAGTACATCAAACCATTTCCAGGTAAAGCTTTAAAGGCACAACTATTGCCTATATTGCCTTCATTATTTAGGTTAACAAACATAAGCAAAATTACTAAACACAAGCTTAAACAAGTTACAAATTTCCAACACTTTGCTGAATGTGTTTCATTACTACTCCTTAATGCAACTAACTCATTCTTCAACTTCAAATTTTCTGCAATCGTTTCAGCTTGCAAAACATCTACTGCATTCTCTCTTAACTCTGTCACTTCAACCTCCAATAGATTATTTTGACGATTTAGCATCTTCTCTTTATTTTTCAGCTCTAAAATAATATATTTTGCTCTTGGACAAAATCTTTGATCATGCCATTCATGAAATCCACAAACATTTTCACTCTATCATCAAAGAAAAAACAATAATTCATTGATGAAATATATGAACATTTTTAGCTAAAACAACATAAAAATGTACCAAAATTACCAGAACGAGTCAACAGTCATAAAACCTTCTTCCTGGATTTTCATCAGTCTATGAAATTCATCTAGGTGCTTTTAAGTTACAGTCACAATATTTAGCCTCTCTATAATAGTCCCATTCAACTGGGTAAGTTGAAGAAATCAGCTTGTATGACCTCAAATCAAACTTAGAATGAGTCCCTCTATTGTCAAAATGAAATTTTCAAAAATTTCAACTCAATGTAAAATTACAATCAAGAAAACAACAAACTGAATCCTCTAATCAACCTCATTACCTTGAAGAACTACTACTTGAGCTCATTCTCAAGTATTACAACACAATGCCATAATGTTGATTGTGCACCCATTAATCACTAAATGATGTCTACAAAATTGAATTTGTTTGCTCCTAAGAATCTGCATCTCTTTCATGAATGTCATACTTTATCTTAAACCCAGAGGACAGAGATAAACAAAACATGGATAACCACCAACGAAGCTAAACCAAGTGACATAAATCATATCCTACATATAATGTCAAGTAGATAGGGAAGAGAAAACTTGATCATATCCTACATATAAATGTATAATAGAATTGCACATGAAAACTGATGTGAGCAGGACTAATATGACACCAAATGGACCAAGCATGGATGTCAGAGGCCCAGGGAGTGAGCTTGTCATGCTAAAAGGGCTCATGACCAAAGCTAGGGTCAAGAGACTTAAGGAGGCTCTTTACACACATGTGGGCTTCTATTTAGAGAGGGTGGAAAGTTCCAAGCCTGTTGGAGGAGAGTTTAGTTGGTTACAGCCTAAATTAATTCACTTAACCCAAATTCTTAGACCGGTCACACTTGGGGTTTGAAGACATGAAGACTTGGGTCAATTTTAATGTTCCATCACTTAAGCCCAAGGAGTGTAGAAGTCAGCCATGTGTTAATTAAATGGGAATTAGGCTATTTAATTCACTTAAGCCCAAGAGCAATTCTTTCTTATTTTTATTATTTTTGGACCTTTGTTTTATTTTAGGCTTCCATGTATTTTAGCCCAACCTTTTATTAATTAACCTAGGTATAAATAGGCTCATTAGGGTTAGAAACAAGAAGATTTTGGTATTACTATTATTGTAGCCGTCGGCTTTAGTGAGGAACTATCCTTTTCTTTTCATTTCACCAAGAACCTAATTCCACTTATCAATTGTTCAATTGTGACGTGTTATTTGGTTCCTTTCTCTTAGTTGATTTTGATCATCAAGATTGCTTGGCACAAGTTTCTAAGAGGAGTCGTAAAGATTAGCCTTACGTATCCATTAGCTTAGGGTTTCAAAACATTCTGTTCATCTTAATTCCTTTATAGCTGAATTCAATCCTCCAAGGAAAAACCCACAAAACTTTATCCATCCGACTCAACCCTTTCGTGGTGCGCGTTATTTTTGGTATCAGAGCCTGGTTCGGAGGTGAATTCCTATTCAACTCCAATAGACATACAAGGTAGCCACCATCACCATCAAGTTCATTAGATTCTCATTAAAACTCAGGTGTGATTTCGACTAGGGTTTTATCTATTCTTCTTGATTTTTGTTCTTTGAATATTCGGCCTATATAAAAAAAGAAAGAAACTAAAAGAAAAAGAAAGAACGAATAAAAAAAGAAATGAAAAAAAAAGGAAAGAACAAAAAAAGAAGAAAGAAACAAAAAGAAAAAAGAAAGAAATGAAGAGAACAAGAGAGAACGAATAAAAAAACGAAAAAAAAAGAAAGAAATTAAAAGAAAAGAAAGAACTATTTTTGCAAATTGTTGTTCTTCCATTCTCAAATTGTATGCTCTTGGAAGTCCTTATTTTAGCTTGATTTCGGGTACATTGTGTCGAACTCATTATTGAGAATTAGTTGCTGGATTTCACACCCCTTATTGAATCTCTTGATCAGTTGGAGATTGGTTCCGAAGTGTGACTTGAACCAAGGGGAGATTGAGTGGTAAAAGGCTAGAGAGTGTGAGAACAAAAGAGGGTAAAAGACGAGAATTGAGTGAAACACAAGGGGAGAGTAAAAAAAATTCATCCTCGAGTGAAACACGTGAGAAAGTGATTGTGAGGTTGTTTTCTACTAACTTTTGATTATTTTGTCAGGAAAGAACATTCATAAAATTTCAAAAGAAGGTGGAAACTAAGATGAAGGATGAGTGGGAGAGATGAATGCTTTCACTTTGAGAGCCATTCAACAACAATCTGAGCACTTCAACGTTCATTTCACGAAAATGAGGGAAACTATAGAGAGGCAAGCTTAACAAATTGAGGAGCTTAGGCACGGGGATGTGAGGAATCTCAAGCTAGGCGTGCTGCATTTTGACAATAGGTAACACCTTTTCGTTAACCACCACCACCACGGTATGAGCCTGAGTAGGAGGAGTTTGATGAGGAGGAGGAGGAGTATGAGGAGCATATACCTAGGAGAGCTCAGAGAGGAGAACCACTCAACAGGCAAGATGGAGACCTCAAAACTATCAAGATGCAAATTCCAACCTTCAAAGGTAGGAATGATGCTGAGGCATATTTAGAATGGGAAAGGACGGTTGATTTGATCTTCAAATGCCATAATTTCTTAAAGGAGAAGAAGATAAAACTTACTATTGTTGAATTTACAGACTATGCACTAATATGGTGGAATCAGCTTGTAACTTCTAGAAGGAGGAATGGAGAGAGACTCATCACTATTTGGGCAGCAATAAAGGCGTGCATAAGGGAGAGATTTGTCCTTTCATACCATTTCCAGGAGATGCATCAAAAGCTCTAAAGACTCACCCAAGATTCTAAGTCAGTTGAGAACTACCATAAGGAGATGGAGGTTGCTATGATCCGTGCTAATATAGAGGAGGACCTCGAAGCCACCATGGTGAGGTTCTTGAGTGGATTGAACAGGGAGATAGCAAATGTGGTGGAACTTTAGCACTATGTGGAGATTGAGGATATGGTGAACATGGCCATGAAAGTGGAGAGGCAATTGAGATCAAAAGTTATAGCAAGGAGTGGGGCAAGTTCTAACTACCCATAGAGCTCAAAATGGCCCAAGAAGGAGGAGAAGTCCAAGGATAAGGGAGTGGACTTCAAGGAGACCCCAAAGAAACTGAGTAATGGGGCTGATCAGAAAGGTAACTCTTCAACTCAAGCTACTTCTAATAAGCATTTTACTATCAAATGTTTTAAATGCTTGTCTAGTCATATTGCTTCTCAATGCCCTAATAGAAAAGTGATGTATATGAGGGATAATGGGGTTATTGATTTTGAGGATAGTGAAGTTGATGATTTATCTTGTGATAATGTTTGTGATGATGATGATGATGAATTTGTGGAGAGAGTGGTCACAGGGGAAGCACTTATAGTTAGGGGGTACTGACTGCTAGAGTGAGAGATGAGATTCTTAATCAGAGGGAGAACTTATTTCATTCTAGATGTTTAGTGAGAGGTAAGGTTTGTAATCTGATCATAAATGGGGGTAGTTGTACCAATGGGGCTAATCGAACTATGGTGGAGAAATTGGGCTTGACCTGTAAGAAACATCCAGAGCCATATAATTTGCAGTGGTTTAATGATAGTGCGGATGTGAAAGTGACTAGATAGGTATTGGTGCCATTTTTAGTAGGGATGTATGAGGATGAGGTGTTGTGTGATGTGATACCTATAGAGGTAGGACATTTGTTGCTTGGGAGGCCTTCGCAGTTTGATAGGCGGATTTCACATGATGGGTACACAAACAAGTACTCATTCAAGTTCAAAGGCAGAAACTTCACTTTAGTACCTTTATCTCCTCATGAGATTTACTTAGACCAAATCAAAGCTTTGCAAAGAGAGGATTGGGTAGTGAGTTAAAGAAAAATGATGAGGGAAAAGAGGCCCAAAAGAAAAGAGAAATTGGCCTAATAGGGAGTGACTGTATGAGTGAGGAAAAGAAAGTGGGATGTGTAGGAGAGAAGAGCTCAGTGAGAGAAAAAAAGAGTGAAAAGAAAAAGAGAAAAATGAGCTTGTTTGCTAAGAGAAAAGATTTGAGGAGAGCAACTGGAAAGAAAAGAGCACTAGTGATAGTAAGATATAGAGAGTGTTTAGTTTCTGACACTAACCTCTTGATTCATTGCCTAGTGTGTTTCCATCTCTTTTGTAGGATTATTCAGATGTCTTTCCTGAGGAGATGCCTAAGGGATTGCCACCCTTGAAAGGCATAGAGCACCAGATAGACTTTGTGCTTGAAGCTCAGATTCCTAACTGTCCAGATTACATGAGTAACCCTAAGGAGACAAAAGAGCTTTAAAAGCAAGTGGATGAGCTATTAGAGAAGGGGCATGTGAGGGAGAGTTTGAGTCCTTATGCTGTACCTGTGTTGCTAGTGCCAAAAAAAGATGGGACTTTAAGGATGCGTGTGGATTGCAGAGCTGTGAATAAAATCACCGTAAAGTATCGCCATCCTATCCCTAGACTTGATGACATATTGGATGAATTACATAGAGCTTGTTTATTTACTAAGATTGATTTGAAAAGTGGATACTATCCGATTCGTATGAAACCAGGAGATGAGTGGAAAACTGCATTTAAAACCAAATATGGACTATATGAATGGTTAGTTATGCCTTTTGGATTAACTAATGCACCTAGTACATTCATGAGGTTAATGAATCATGTTTTGCGTGAGTTTCTTGGTAAATTTATGGTTGTATATTTTGATGACATTTTGGTTTATAGCTCCCATCTTGATGAGCATGTCATGCATGTGAGGTGTGTGTTGGATGTGTTGAGAAAGGAGAAACTGTATGGAAATCTTAAAAAGTGTACATTTTCCATTGATAGCTTGGTTTTCTTAGGATTTGTAGTCAGTACTCAGGGAGTAGAGGTTGATAGTGAGAAAGTGAAGGCTGTTCAAGAGTGGAAAATGCCTAAAAGTGTGGGTGAGGTGACGAGTTTTCATGGACTTGACAGTTTTTACAAGAGGTTTGTGAAAGATTTCTCTACCATTGCTACTCATCTAACTGAAATAGTTAAAAAGGAGAAAGGGTTTACATGGGGTAAGGAACAGGAACATGCAATTTAGAGTTGAAAGATAAATTATGTTTTGTTCCTATTCTTTGTTTACCTAATTTTACTAAAGCTTTTGAGATGGAATGTGATGCTTCTGGGATTGGTATAGGTGTTGTGCTTTTGTAGAAAAACAGGCCAGTTGCATACTTCAATGAGAAGCTTAGTGGTGCACAACTCAATTATCTAACCTATGACATGGAATTATATGTTGTTATGAGAGCAATAGAGGTGTGGGGACATTACCTTTAGCCCAGGGAATTTGTTATTAGGACGGATCATGAGTCCTTAAAGCACTTGAAAGGACAGGGCAAGTTGAGTAAAAGACATACCACTTGGATGGAGTTTCTAGAGACTTTTCCCTATATGCTTCGATACAAGCAAGGAAAGAAGAATGTAGTAGTTGATGCATTATCTAGGCGGTACACTTTACTTTCTACTCTTAGTTTTAAACTTTTGGGTTTTGAGCAGCTTAAGGATTTGTATGCCTTAGATGTTAACTTGGCTACTGTATATTCTGCTTGTGAACATGCTGCATTCTAGAAATTCTATAGGCATGATGGCTATCTATTTAGGGGTAGTCAATTATGTGTGCCTAATTGTTCTATGCATGTTTTATTTGTGCATGAGGCCCATAGTGGTGGTTTGATGGGTCATTTTGGGGTGGGAAGACTTTGGATATTTTGCATGAACATTTTTATTAGCCTGGTATGCGTAGGGATGTTGAACGTGTATATGCCAAATGCATTGCATGTAGACAAGCAAAATCCACTGTCAAATATCATGGATTATAGACCCCTTTACTTGTGCCTATTGAACCGTGGGTTGATGTTTCTATGGACTTTATTTTGGGCTTGCCTAGGATAAAAAGGGGTTTTGATAGCATCTTTATTGTTGTGGATAGGTTTGGCAAGATGGCGCATTTCATTGCATGCCATAAGACTAATGATGCTGTGCATGTAGCTGATTTATTTTTTAGAGATGTTAGATTGCATGGCATTCCTAGGTCTATTGTTTCTGATAGAGATGCTAAGTTTTTAAACCATTTTTTGTGTGTTTCGTGGGCAATTTGGGTACAAAATTACTTTATTCTACTACTTGTCATCCACAGACAAATGGGCAGACTGAGGTATTTGATAGACCTTGGTTACCTTTTTACGTGCTGTAATAGGTAAGAATTTGAAAACTTGGGGTGAGTGCTTACCATTTATTGAGTTTGCATATAACAGGAGTGTGCATTCTACCACAATTTTTTCACCTTTTGAGCTTATTTATGGTTTCAATCCTTTAACTATTTTAGATTTGGTGCCTTTACCCTTGCATAAGTTGTCTAGTACAGATGGCAAAGGAAAGTTGAGATGGTTAGAGAGTTGTATAAGAAGGCGAGACAGCACATTGAGCAGAGGAGCAAGATATATGCAAAGCAAGCCAACAAGGGGCGCAAGAAGGTGACCTTTGAACCTAGTGATTAAGTTTGGGTGCATCTGAGGAAGGAGAATTTTCCTATACAAAGGAAATCCAAGCTGGATTCTAGAGGTGATTGTCCATTCCAGGTGTTGGAGCGGATCAATGACAACGCATATAAAATTGATCTTCCAGGTGAGTATAATGTGTCCACTACTTTTAATGTTATTGATCTTTCTCCTTTTGATATGGATTTAGACTCGAGAATGAATCTTTTTGAGGAGGGAGGGGCTAATGTGAGCAAGACCAGGGTGACACCAAATGGACCAGGTATGGATGTCAGAGGCCCAGGGAGCGAGTTTGTCATGCCAGAAGGGCCCATGACCAAAGCTAAGGCCAAAAGACTTAAGGAGGCTCTTTACACGCATGTGAGCTTCTACTTGGAGAGAGTGGAGAGTTCCAAGCCTATTAGAGGAGAGTTTAGTGAGTTACAGCCCAAATTAATTCACTTAACCCGAATCCTTAGACCAGTCACACTTCGGGTTTGAAGACATGAAGACTTAGGCTAATTTTAATGTTCCATCAATTAAGCCCAAGGAGTGTAGAAGTCGGCCATGTGTTAATTCACTTAAGCCCAAGAGCAATTCTTTCTTGTTTTTATTATTTTTGGACCTTTGTTTTATTTTGGACTTCTTTGTATTTTAGCCCAACCTTTTATTAATTGACCTAGGTATAAATAGGCTCATTAGGTTAAAAACGAGACGATTTTGGTATTACTATTATTGTAGCTGTCGACTTTGATGAGGAACTATCCTCTTGTTTTCGTTTCACCAAGAGCGTAATTCCACTTATCAATTGTTCAATTGTGGCATGTTATTTGGTTCCTTTCTCTTGGTTGATTTTGATCATCTGGATTGCTTGGAACAAGTTTCCAAGAGGTGTCGTAGAGATTAGCCTTGTGTATTCATTAGCTTAGGGTTTCGAAAAATTCTGTTCATCTTAATTCCTTCATAGTCAAATTCAATTCTCCAAGAAAAAACCACAAAAATTTTATCCATCGGACTCGACCCTTCCTTGGTGTGTGTTAAAAACAATTCTATTCTAAACGCTATTCAGCCCTATAATCAAACTCATTTAAAGAAGATAAAGTAATTTACCTAAATGTAACATTGTTAATGAAACTTTCCATAAAAAGGGAAAAAGGGCAAAGGAATAAAGTGAAGATTCAAACACCATAAAGTATATAAAAAAATTAGAAGAGAGCATGAGTCATTACTTACTTGAGTCTTCAATCAGAGCACATCTATGTTTCAAATCTCTAAAAACCCAACCACTCATTCACCTCTAATGCCAAAAGAGAGAGCTCACACTGCACAAAAGGCACAAGCGAGATTGGAGTGAAGGCACATGCATGAAGTGATTATGCGTGCAAGTATTGGAGTGAAGGCACAACCAAGAGAAGAGAAACAAGGTGAAAACACCTATTGAAAAAAATGGTTGATTTAGGGTTGAAGAGTATAAATTAAAATGAAATTAAAATTTTTTTCTCAAATTCCACCTGGTATGGACAGTAACTTTTGTGTTCTTCAGGTGACATCTAAAGACTAATTAGCCTGCATATAATGGCGCATGTAAAACACGTCTAATTTTTGTCCAAAAAAGTCTTAAATTGACTAGACTCGTGAAATTTTAGATCTTCTTTGAGTAAGTTACAAGTTTAAGTCCTAAACTGATCAAACTCAAAAAGGTTAAATCCTAATTTGAGCTTTTAACCTTGATTAGTATTTCTAGTGTTTTTAAAGTTATATAATGTAAATATTGACAGAATGGATTATATAATTTTAAAAAATTATTACCTAGAATAATTGGTAATCCTGATTCTTGTTGATAGATAGATGGTATTGTAAATGTATAGTTTTCAATAATAATATTATTGTAATAACTAACATACCAGATGTATTTAATGCTTCCATTAGCTATTCTGATTTGTAGTGGTTTATGTAATTTTTTCCAATTATTTAATAATGTTTTGGTAGCTATACATATTGTAGCTCCTGTATCTATATATGCATTAACTTTTTTATTCTAATTCTGTATTTGAATAAATGTTGTATTTAGATTCGCCTGTTGATTCTGAATTTTGAGATTGAGACTCATAATAATATAACGTGTTAATTGTAGAATTAGTTTCATAGTCAGATTCAATAGGTTCTAATTGATATTGGAATGCTGAATGTAAAAGATTAAGTTTTTCTTTATATTTATTGTTTGTTGATTTCTTTTTAGGACACTCATTACCGTAATGTCCTTCTTCTTTACATAACCAACATAATTTTTCTTGTGATAATAATGCTAAAATATGAAAAATTCCTCTAGCTTCTATTAATTCTAAATTATCTACTTCCAGAATATCATTGATTTCATTAATATTATCGGCTTCAGTAATTGTGTCAGTCATTTTAATGATTTTATTGATGATTTTGTCTTATATGTCTATTTAATTGAAGTTGAAGTGTTGATAATTCTTGAGAATAAGAGTGATATAAATAAGTTGCTGATTCTAATTTTTCTTTAATATGTTTTAAACCATTATTGTTAATAAAAAACTGTAAATAGTTATAACGATCTTCAAAATGATCTTTTTCAGCTTTATATTGAATAACTAAACTTTCAAAATACATAATATCAGTTTGTAGTTGATTACAAATAGTACACTGATTATTCATTATTTACAGAGTTACGAACTACTGGAGGCTGGATCTTGAAGTCGAGGGTCAAGGTGAGCTTGCTGGTAGTGGTTGCAAAAACGCTTATGTAGTAGAGAAAGTTCTTCGACTTCTTATTTGTAGATGGTGGTATTATTTTTAATTTGATCTTGACAGATTCTTACTTCTGCATCTAGTTAAGGAGAAGGAGGATATAGATAGACTAAATGTTGACTTCTGGTAGTAAAATATTGAATAATTTGTTTGCTGACTCGTGACTTTTCAGTGGTGAGTATTAAACACGTATAAAAGGCTTTGCATGTCCAACAATCTGTTCTAATACTCATGTTTCTTGACAAATAGTTTAGTCTAGATTGTTATAAGTAAGAGAGGGATAATAGAATTTATCAAATAGATATTGTAATAATAAAGAAGTAAATCCATATGTGCAGATTGATTGAAAAAAATCATTAAGTTCATGTTTTCGTAAACTAATAAAACTTATAATTAATATAAATAAACAGGGTTGAACATAATAAATACTAATAGTTATTATAACGATAAATAAAAATAAATGATTCATAATGCTTAAATGATGAAACAAAAACATCAGTATTAGATACATGTTTTGCTATCCTTCGCTTAAATGCCAATTCCTCTTAGGCTTGAGACGCGAATGAGCAAGAGGTAAAATATAGAGAGAGCTTTTATTTCATACTTAGAATGACTACATTGTTTGCCTTTTATAGGCAGCAGAGAAGGAGCTCCGGAAAACCGAAGGAATCAGTTAAAGTAAAAAGAAAAGACAAAGCTAAAGTTAAAACAGTAAAAGCTAAAGCTAAAAAAACAAAGTTAAAGCAGAAGAATCTGTTTTTAGACCGAAAGTGGTCTATTTCCTTACATGATTAAAACAAATAATGCTTCGCTTTTTACTTTCCTGCTATTCTTCAATAATTGCATCTTCAGAAGCTGCTTCTTCAATGTCGGCAGAGGTAGAAGGACAATAATGACATTTATGCTAGACATGTATATTGAATTGTTGGTAGAGAGCATATTTTCATTGTGCTAATAATTCGAAAAAAATGCCTTCTATAGTCGAAAATGGTTGTTCAAACTGACGAACTAATTGTAAAACTTCTGATGTAATTGGAGATTTATATGCTGATGTCATGAGTATATTGATACCCTTGTAATTCACTTTAAGCATTGATTAAGTGCTGATCCGAAGACATTGTTGATATACTCCTTCCAAGCATTGGAGATTAAATTGATTAATTAAATCCCAAGGGAATTCATGCTTTGGTGGATCATTAATAGGTGGGTACATTCCATTGCTTACTCCAATCTGGACAAAAGCAATTCGTAATACTTTAATTTCTGCATCCTTTATGTCGTCTGATTCCTTAAAAATGGGGTAACTGCTGAACACTTTGATGAAGACTTCTCGTTCTTTGGCAAATCGTTTACGGTAGTTTTTTTAAATTCAAAACTTTTTAAGTACTAGTAACATTGGAAAACTCATTCTTTACTGATATAGCCAACGTTTCAAGACTTCATATTTGATATTTTGAGCAACGTAAGTTGTTAAGGGATTAGGACAGTATGGTGGACAATATCAACTGGTAGAATGTGATTAGTGAGTCATTTAAGTACAATAGTTTTGCTCCATTAAATGAGGACCTGATGTATCACTTTTCTGTATAGTTGATACTGCAATATAGAAAAATCATATTTATAATGTTTGTTTTTATTTATATTTAATTTTTAATTTTTAATTTATTAAAAATATATTTGTTAAAGTTTTTATTTTCTGGTTTTAGTTTCATTTCTTACAATTTTTATAACTTACAAAAATAATATAAATTTTTCTTTTTTATTTTTATAATATAATTTGTTATCAAATAAATATATATTATTTAATTATTTATTTAATTATTAATAAGAATTATAAACAATTTAATTCAATATTATATATAATAAGAATTATGAATAATTTAATTTAATAATTTGATTCAATTTTTATAATTAATTTCTAAAAATAAAAATTAATAATAAATATAATTCAGTTTTAAAATATGCAAAATTCTAAATATATTTTATTTTATTAATTAAATTTTAATGTATAAAAATTTTGATTATTTAATTTAATACTAATTTTTATTGATAATAATTTATTTATTTATAAAAATAATTTATTTTTAAATTTTATCTAATATATAAATCAAACAAGTTTCTTTTATTTTAAACAATATAAACTAAAAATAGAAATCAAAAGCTAAAAATCATTTAAAAAAATAGAAGTGAAATCAAATGGTTATATACATCATTTAACTCGGTAAAAACAATACATTTACATTATAGAATTAAGAAATTTAGTTAGGGTCGATAATATATTGTATGAGGTTCAAAGTTAAATTTATATTTAAAATTTATATTAAATTAAAATTAATTTAGTTTAACATATTAGTTTTGAATAAGTGTAATAGATATTTTATTTATTGTTTTAATACAAAATCAAACATGCTCAAAATTTAAATTTAAACTTAAATTTAACGGATGGTATTAAACTTATTCGATCGACAAAATTTTTTGCGACGAAATACAATTCTTCGCCAAAAGATAACATATTGCGACATTTAAAAATATTCATCACTAAAACAAACCATTTAGCAATGAAACCAGAAAGCATCGCACAAGGAAAAGCCTTTAACAACGTATAAAGAAAATCGACGCCGAATTATCCACAATGGGTGACGATTTTTTAGAATCGTCACGAAACAATATAATGGCGATGAATTTTCAAAACGTCACCATAACTTGTGAAAGATTTGGCGACGACCCATGCAGAATCGTCAGTGAATGTTATATATTTTGAGACGATACCATGAAGCGTCACCAAAAGGTTAATATTTGGTGACGAAATTTCTTTTTCGTCGCAAAAGTTTATACATTCAGTGACGATGTATGCTAATCGTCAATAAATGTCAAGCATTCATCGACGATTTTTAGAAATCGTCACAAAATGTTGCACATTCTGTGACGAATTCTTGAAAATGTCGCTAAATGTTTACATTTGGTGACGATTTTTATAAATCATCACCAAATGATTGACATTTTCATAAATTATTAAACTAACATATTTATAATCTATCATAGTTAAGATATGTTTTATTGGAGATTTGTTTTGAATGTTTACAACGTATTATTAAAAAAACTCACAACATAGTTTTAGGTATTAAAAAGTAGTATTAATTAATCATTAGTATTTACTAACATTGAAAAAATAAGTTATAAAAAATTTAAATTCTTTTATGAATATAATAATATGATATACGTCACAAAACGAACTTTGAATTAGAAGTTACCAAATTTATACACTCATAGAACTATAACAATAACAGTCAATATTCAATAGTATGCAACTTGACTCCTAAGTAGTAGATATGTTATTTGCCAAATTATTACAGATACAACAATAAATAAACTTTAAAGCTAAGTTCAGCTGATTGACTCGCTAACTGATAATGATATAATTGTTTATTTAGATTCCAAGTAACATGAGAGTCGGTAAAGGTAAATGAGTCCCCGATGTCTGGATTCCCCAGAAGGGCCCTTGCACGTTCAAACGCACCAATTGAAACAGTAATAGCTTTTCCCTCAAGTGTAGGGTTTTTCATACCCTCTTCCAACAGCTTTTTTGCTATCTCTAAATTTGAAGAGGATGCAGTGAAATAGTCCCCAGATTTAGTACCTAAAGTATAATCAGTATAAAAGTTATATATTATGATATTAGTAAACCGTTAAATAAATTAAAATTGGGGTGAAATGTATATGTGTAGGAGCAAACGAAGTATTCAGAATTGATGAATTTTCCAAATCTACCGATTTTCATTTATGATTTGTTGTGACATCGCTTCCGCCTCCACAGGCATACATATCACATTCGAGACTGAAGGAAGCTTCAAACAATATGTAGTATAAACCATCAAATGTGAATATATATAATAGTTTCATAAAAGGAAATGAGAAGTACATAATAAGTGAAGTGACGTTGTTCGGATGATACTAAAGACCTTGAAGCAGAAGATCAGCCATGGAAGGCATACGATGATTAGTGTATAAAGTAGAGATTTCTTTTTCATCATTGGTTTTCTCAGCAGGGACATTTTGCCACACCTCCCAACGGAATGAATTAGGGCCATCGTGAACTAGTCTCCATGTCGACATTCCTTCATTAATAATGTTAAAAGGTAAATTCTTTAAAAGTCGATTTAGAATAAAACGATGATATATTTAAGTCCAATTATGATGACAAATGAAACTAGTCAGGTTTAGCTCTTAATGGATTACTTAGAGTATAACACCTTTCAAATGAAATTCGTTACAGAAATTTCATCGAACATCTTACAAACATGACAAACTTATCCTAAGATTCAAATGGAAATCATATGTTTTCCCTTCCATAACTAACATTAAAACATTCCAAACACATTCCAAACTCTCCAACGACAATGTGCAAATAACATAACAAAAAGAAATCAATGAACAAATACAAAACACAAAAAAAATCAACTTTAGTACCACAAAAAACACCTTGTATACAGATCTACACAAAGAATGTCCAAATCTACCCTGGAAGGATAAAAATCTCAACTTTTGCTATTTAATAATGGTAAAATACTTGTTGTAGAAATGAAGACCACAACTGAAAATACAACAAATAGTAAAAAAAGAAATGACAAGATTACAGACCGTGGTTTAAGATTCAGGATGATGACTTTGATACGTGGGTAAGACGTCGGAGATCGATGGGTTTAGGGAAAACTTCATGGAGACTAAAGAGGAAGAAGATATGAGTTTCATATATATAAAGGTAAAGGTTTCATAAGTAAAGTAAATCCTTAGGTTTTTGCGACGTTTTTAGCAATTCATAGCAAATTGAAACTTTTAGGTGACGCTTTTTTATATTCATAGGAAAATGTTGTAGAATTTGCGGTGTTATAGGTGTTTCGTAGGAAAATATTGGAATTTTGCGATGAATAATAAATTCGTCGCTAAAACATTTTGATTTTACGACGAATCTTGTTTCATCGCAGAATGTTGCTACTGTAAAAAAAAATTAGCAGGGATGACGTCATTTGTCCTTCTATCTAAGGACAAACGACGTCATCCTATGGGACTTATATTTGAACTCCTTTCTTCCCCCATCGTCTCCTTTCTTTGTGTTTTCTCTGAAATATTTTGTTCCCTCCTTTCTTCAATCTTCCTTCAACAGTTCTTGTCCATTTTCGACAAGAAATCTACCCCCATCATCTCATCGACCTTCGAAAACTAGGTAAGTTTTATTTCGTTTTTTGGTGTCAGTTTTTTTTTAATTTGTAGTTGAATCCGTATATATAATTTGTTATGGTTTATGCGTTTCCTTCAGTTCTTTACATCTTGTGAGTAGCAAAATGTTGGGTTTGTGTGTGTGTTGTGTGAATGATGGTGAAGAAAGGGGAAAGAATAAAAAAATTGATGAAAATACGTGTGTGTTATATTATACATACAAGGTGTTTGTTGAAATGCCCTTAGGTAAGTTTCAGGTTATATGAAACTTGAGAGGAACTTAGGCAGAAATAATAAAATTTAATTGAATAGAAAGGGGGATTAGATCTTTGGTTAACTAATTTCCACCTTAGGTAAGTTTCAGCTTATATAGAAGAACACAATTTCAAACTTGAGTATAGACTGAACAATCAAACTTGAGTATATAACTAGTGAAATCTATATTAAGAAGTTGGAAAAATGGTTTGGGCAAATCCTAAAATTAGTAAAAAAAAAATTGATATTAGTTATAGTCAACAAAAGCATATTTATTTATATATAACTTATAATTTATATATATCCTAAA
>JANQAP020065823.1:0-23964 GCA_026874005.2 Erythroxylum coriaceum | reverse complement strand
CAAATGCATGAGCATGAGATGTGTTTTCCTAATTTCTCCGATTGATCTCACGTGTACCCGTTTCTATGGTTCAACCCGTTATATGGAAACAGGATGTTACATATATAACTAACATCAAGATAAAAAAATAAAATACTTGGTGGGAGTAAAAACAAATAAACAAATAAATAAATAAAATAAAAAATAAGAATGTCATGGCTATGCCAACAAGAGCCATGGGCGTGATTGCCAAAAGACATTCTTGAAAAATTGGGGTTGTCGTGATCGTGCATTTGCATGATCGTGCAACCCTACTGCACACTCCGACTTCAAATCATCATAACTTTCAATCTCGAAGTCCAAAAATTATAAACTTTATGTCTTTAGAAAGTTAAGAGAGAGAGTTACAATTTTTATGAAGACAATTTTGTATAATTATGCCTAGATCATTACAGTTTATTCATTAAAGATTCAAAACACATTTTCATCCCTTTTTTTCTCTCTATTGTTAATATACATTCTTACAAAAACAAAAGACCCGAATCCAACAAACACAATTCATACACATAAGACTCCTAACAGAATAGACTCCTAACCCAACAATTTACTTAAGAAAAATCTATTCAAAAGTCCTCAACAACTGCCAATTTTATTCCCAATCAAAAAATATAGCAATTTAACTGAAGAGGAAGTTGGACATAAACAGACAAATATTTCTTCTAACTCTTTCTGTCATTCATTTCTCAAACAAAATAGCGTTTATACATAACTTCAATTACATATTAAGACTCAAAACAGTATCATAATACAAAAATACATTCATTAATGCATGATTTCAAAGCTACCTAAGGTATTTGAACTAACTTAGTTACAAAAGATAGAAATTCTTGGAGATTTGCCGAAGTTTTTGCAAGGTTCACTATTGATCTGTTGATTCTTGCACCTGAGAAGTGGAAAATGATGGGGTGAGATGTGAAGCTCAGTGGCTAATACGTTTATAGCCATCGGTGATGAGCCACACACACATACAACCAAGCATATGCCACACACACATACAACCAAGCATATTTATATACACCAATCTAGTTCATAAAACACTTAATTTAAATTATAGTCACATAATCCATATCATATATTTTACAATCATTAAACAAAGCGTTCGATTATAAATCATGCTCAGCAAATCACAAAAAAGTACACAACAATATGGCTCGAGAGAATCCCAAAAAACATAATGGCGAAACTGAAGTTTACACCATGAATGAAATGAGTTCATTTTCAGAGCTTATATGCCACAAGCGGACAGCCGGGAGAAGGTTATAGGTCAATGTGCACGTGACAAATGAAATGGTATCTCTCTTGCCCACACAAGCAAATTTCTAATGCTTATATATTTCATATCATATTCATATTTTCATGTTTCTTAAATTTTCTATTTTCCATTAACATCAAAGCAGTAGAATTCTTACAAATCAAACATGATATTAAATTCACAGAACATTTTTCCCACGTTAACAATGATTCAAGACAAGCATTTATACACACAAAATCAAATAATACAGCCCATCATCATAAAACTATAAAGATATTACCCACTTATTTATTTATAACTTCAAGATCAAGTTTATCTTTCCTCTTGTTCATGTCCTCAAGTTTCTCGGTTCCCTTCAAACAAATATATTTTTCATTCAAACAACATGTACGAATAGAACTTCCCTAAAGCTTTATTATCCAAAAATGAGCTTAGACTTAATCTACTCTTGATTTAACTAAGCTAAACTAACTAATATCTAATAAAAAATCCAGGCTCCTTTCTCCATTCATTTTCAACATATAAAAACCTAGTTTCTCTGCTTTCTTCTTTTATCAAAACAAGAAAATAGATAAAGGGTTACCTAAAACTTAGCTAAACCTTCTTCTTCCACTTCTTATCTCCTTTACCTTTCTTTCCTTCTTCTTTTTTTCTGGTTCAGTTTCTGCTTCTCTTCTTTTACTTCTTTCTACATTTTTCTTCTCTCTTTCTTTCTTATTTTACACGACTCTCTATTTTTTCCCTAACCTCTCAAACACGTCTCTCCCTCTTATTATTACATGACTGTCTTCCTCTTTCTCTAATTTCTTCTAGGTTCTTCTTTTCTTTCTTTCTTAACCTCACGAACACATCTCTTTCTTTCTTCACTCACACACCCTTCATTTGTTCTGCTCTTATTAATCTAAAACAAACTCTAATCTTCCAAACTTACCCTTCCGTATTTACGCTAATACCTTCTAACTCCTTAACTTAATTCTAACCTTCCATTTAATCCATGTAACCATATGTACTTAAAAATATTCATAAATAAACTCCATAAATTTCTAATTCAAGAATTCTGACTTTTACTCATGACTAAATGCCAATAAATTCTCATTTAATAATTCTAACTTCCAAGAAAGTTTAGGGTCCAACATCTAGGATATAATTAATAAGCTGGCAATAATAAAGATCATTCTTGATGATGAGTTTCAAGCCTTGTTTCTGTTGAGTTCACTATCGAATAGTTGATAGATGCTAGTGGAGATTGTTAACAATTCAGCTCCTGAAGGTGTGCTCTCTTTGTATGTAATCAAAGAGAGTATGTTTAATGAATAAATTAGAAAAATAGAGATGGGAGTTGACAATGTGTAAGCTTTTGTGGCAGAAAGCAGAGAAAGGAGCAAAAGTAGGAGTCCCAAATGGCATGGTAAGTCTAAAAATTGATCAAATTCTAGAGGTAACAAAGAGGTAAAGATATATCATTATTGTGACAAGCCAAAACACGTTATAAGGTTCTGCTATAAGTGAAAGAGGGATCAAAAAAAGCAAGATCATTAGAATGATGGAGAAAATAAGAGTACAGTTGTAATTGTTTCAAACACGAATGATGGCGTGTTCCTAGTTTGTGGGACAAATGTATGGTTCCATGTTAGTGATTTAGGTTTTGAGTGGCTAATTGACATGGGAATTTCATAACATTGTTTTCTATAAATGGATTATCTCTCAAACTATAAGAGCAAAGACTTTTGGACCGTAAAGATGGGTGATCAAAATTTCACTAAGATTGTCAGTATAAGTGATATCCAAGTTCAAATAAATATCAAATGCTTTTTAACCTTAAGAGATGTACGACATACATGATTTAAGGCTAAATATGTTATTAATAAACATGTCAGAATGAGAGGGCTCCAAGCATACTTTCAGAGATAGGAAGTGGAAACTTTTTAAGGGAACAATGACTGTTGCTTGAGGAGAGTTGTGTTGCATATTGTACAAGAACAACTAAAAGGTGCATAGTGGTGACAAAGTATGCATAATCAAAGAGACAACCTCTATAAATCTATGGCATCGACGATTAGGGAACATGAACGAGAAGGGATTAAAGTTGTTGGGTGGAAAATATCTCATCACAGTCAAAAATACTTTACACCTTAATCCTTATGATCATTGATTAGTAGGAAAGCAGATAGAGTCTTGATAAGATGTTATCTTACTATATTATTTGATATTATCTCCTTTGTTTTAGATTTATTTTAGTGCTTAAATATGAAAATCAATGTTTGTTTTGTTTTAGGAAATGAAAGTAGAGATTGCATCAAATCGAAACTCTATTGATGATAATCACAAATTTTGGATGAAGTGAAGAGATTCCTGCGATGGATAAGGCTGATCACTTGAAGAGTTAGAGTTTAACTGGGAAACTTTCTTCTATACTTATCATGTAGGAATTAGAATTTGCTTTGGATAGACATCTTTACAAGTCAAAATTAGATTAGGATTAAATTAGAAAACCTTATAAAATGGACGTTCCTAATAATAGAAAAGGTTCTCTCTTCTTACATTTTTCGTAATTATTAGTCTTTCTTCTATGTTTGATATTAGAGCAAAAGCCACATGTGGCTAAACTCAATCGTTCTGATTTAAAGATATTCAAAATTCTATTTGTAATCTTATGAGGTTTTGTGTTCTTAACTTTTATTCATATTTTAATTTTTCATATTTTAAGCTCAATTATTTCATGAATAATTAATATTGATTAATCTGACAATTTAATTTAATATTAATTATTCTATAGTTATCCATGAATTCAGTGATCTGTAATTTTCATGAAAGATTGGTACAAGTAGAAAATAGGTCATTTATGAAATTGCATATTTAACTTATAATAAACAAGAAAACTAAGCTAAACTAATGCAACTATCTCGATTATTTAATTTAGGGTTAGTCTTTTTCACGAAGCTTATTGCTTTCATTTATTTGATATGAAATGTTATCACACCTAGTCAATAGATGATAAAGATTGGTTTGGATGTTAAGTTTGAACCAATTAATTTACGACTATCCTAATATGTTTCAGACTAACTGCTTGAATCGTGAAAATATTCTTTTTAGACCAATGATCAATGTTACAATTAAATGAGATCTTTCTCTTGAATCGGAGTTTGGTAACCTTAACTTTCTCATTTCTAAATTTAGTTGAAATGAAACGGTCATTCACCTTTAGACGTGAAAGTTGACGTAGATCTAACAATTAGTGAAGAGTTTAATTTTCAAGAAGTGGATGAAAAGATGGCAAATCTTAACTCTAGAACGTTGAGGGAGTTGGCACCACTGGATTTGAATCAACAATTTCCAGATGTTGAGGTATATTTCGAATTGAAATCTGGTTTGATTCACTTATTACCTATTTTTTGTGGTCTTGTAGGTGAAGATCCACACAAACACTTTAAGGAATTTCATGTTGTCTGCTCTGGAGTGAAGCAACAAGGGGTGACCTAAGAACAAATTAATCTCAAGGCCTTCCTGTTCTCATTGAAAGATAAGGCAAAGGATTGGCTATATTATCTTCCCGCTGGTTCAATGATAACATGGAATGAGATGAAAAGAATGTTTCTGGATAAGTTTTTCCCACATCACGAGGAACGAATATCAGAAAGGAGATATATGGGATTAGACAAATTGCAAGAAAAATATTATATGAACATTGAAAAAGGTTTACGGAGTTATGTGCCAGCTGCCCGCATCTTCAAATTCCCAATTAACTTTTGCTTTAATACTTTTATGAAGGACTATTGCCAATAGATCGAAGTAGATAGTGGAGGAGTTTTAGTAAACAAAACACCTAAGGTGGCCTAACAGTTGATATCAATTATGGTAGAAAATTCTCAACAATTTAGGACAAGGATGGATGAAGCTATTAAGCGCGTGAATAAAGTAAGTAACATGTGCCTTGAGGATAAAATTTCTTATTTAACCACTCTAGTTCCTCAAATGGCTGTAAGTCAATTGCAATCGACAAAAGTGTATGGAATATGTTCATTCTCTAGACATCCTACGGATATGTGTCGTACATTGTAGCAAGACTCTCTTCAAGATGTTAATGCAAAAGGGGGCTTTCCTGATCAATCTCAACGAAAGTATAACCCTTTTTCCAATCACTATAATCCAAGATGGAGGGATAATCCAAACTTAAGCTATGGAAATCAAGGAGGTTAACAATGATATCAGCATCACAATTTTAAACAACCTCCAGCACCTACATATGTTCAACCTCAATCTTCAAATTCAAGTATGTCTTTAGATGAAATTGTTAAGAAACTTGCTAATAATACTCAACAATTTCAATAGGAAACAAGGGCAAGCCTTCATAATTAAGGAAATCAGATCACTTAATCAACTACCTCTGTGAGTTAATTAACTACCTCTGTGAGTAAATTGGAAGCATAAGTATCAAGAAAATTACCCTCTCAAACGGTGCTAAATCCTAAGAAGAATGAAGTGCAATGACTTTGGGAAGTGGTAAGGAAATTCAATCTGGAACTTCTTTACCAAAGGATGTAGAAAAACACGATGATGGAGACAAGAAGGAAGAACTTTCAACTTAAGAATCAATAAAGGTAAAAAAATGATTCATCTTCATTGATATCAATTAATGCACATTTACCTCCTTTTCTTAGTAGGTTGGCTAAACCAAAAGATGACAAGTATGAAAAAGAGATCTTAGAAATTTTCAAAAAGGTAGAAATCAATATAACACTTCTGGAAGCCATCAAGCAAGTTCTAAAATATGTAAATTTCTTAAAGGAGTTGTGCACAAAAAAAAAGAAAGCTAAAGGACAAGCAAAGAATAATTTTAGGTAAAAATGTATCAGTTGGATAAATAGAAAATTACCAAAAAATGGAAAGATCCAGGTATGCCCTTTCATGTGTTATTTGTAATAAGAAAATTGAGCCTGCCATGCTAGACTTAGGTGCATCCATTAATGTCATGTCATACTCAATTTATTGAGCTTTAAATATGAATTCTTTGTAAGAAACTAATGTGATTATCCAACTAGCTGATCGTTCATATGTGCATCCTATTGGTGTTATAGAAGATGTTTTACTCCAAGTTAACGGTTTGATATTTCCAGTGGAGTTTTATATCTTAAAAATGGATGGAGATACTGTTGAACATTCAGCTTCGATTTTGTTAGGTAGGTCATTTATGAAGACAGCCAAGACGAAAATAGATATGGATAAGAGTACTGTTTCTATTGAATTTGATGAAGAGATAGTGAAGTTCAATATTTTTTAAGCAATAAAGCACCCAAATAATTTTCAGGGGGCGCTTGGTTTAAAGAGGAGAATGGAAATGGGAATAGGAATGAATATAGTGAAGAATGGGAATGGATATAATCATTATAATTATGATGGTTGGTTAAAATAAAGGAATAATTACCATTACCATTGATGGTGGTTGGTTTGTTAAAAATGTTGTGGAAAGAGTGAGAAAAAGCAAGATTGGTCTAAGTCGACAAAAAGCGCACCAAATATACGAAGGAATGATTCCCATTCCTCTGATTATTGGGAGGAATGGAGTAAGGCCCCAAAATAAGGAATGATAATATTACTTATCTAATCATAACTCTTTACCAAGCATTGTTTTTGATTTCATACCCATTCCTTTCTTCTCATACCTACTAAACAAGCATACCCTCAATTTATCTATCATATGGATATTGTGGATTCGCCCCTAGGGGGTGGTCGAGTTGGTGGAGTAGGAGGCATGGGGCCAAAAGGTCCTGTGTTCGAATCCCCATATCTATACTTTCTCGATCGAGCCTGTAGTACGGGACTTGCCTAGTGCAGAGTACCCGGTTGTTGTGATTTGCAGGCTATTACGTCAATCCGAAGGTTTATTCAGTGTGCATCCAAAAGATAGTGTCTGCGGGTTCATCTGTTTCAAAAAAGATATTGTGAATTCATTTGTGCAGGATATGCTTAAGGAAGAAAGTGATGAAGAAGAGTTGGAGCTTAAAGCTAAATCGGAAGTGAACGAGTAAGTTGATGAAACTTATGAAGATGTAGAACCATTATCAGCGATGATAATAAATTCAGAAACTTTGAATGATGAACTTATTATAACTCACAAGAAAATCTTACCTTATGTTTTGCAAGCTCCGAAGATAGAATTAAAGGTTTTACTTGATCGCCTAAAGTATGTCTATTTAGGTGATAGAAAGTCATTACCCACAATCACTTCCAAAATGTTGTCTAAAGAGCAAGAGGATGGGCTAGAAGCATTACTTAAAGAGTACAAAATTGCAATTATGTAGAAGTTGAAGAGGAAAAAGTCATGTCGAGTCTAACAAAGTTAAAGAATTGTACTTTTCAAGAGACAACTCAAAACATGATAGTTTTGTTTTATTTTGTTTTAGTTATATATAACTTACTTGTGATTGCTTTTAAAAAACAAATTTATCAGCTTAACAGAAAAAAGAGTCTTAAAATTTCAAACTACTATATCACATAAGGCGAGATCTTGTCTTATTTAATTTAGTGCTCGAGAGTGAAAACCTTAAAATTCCAGACTACTAAATCTCATAAGGAGAGATCTCACCTCGTGAGATTTAATGGTCTGGAATAAGACAGATCTCTCCTAATGAGATTTAATGTTCTGAAAAAAAACTTAATTTTTTTAATCTCTCATTTTATTATTTAATTTCTTTATTTACATTTTAATTTTAATGATTTTTTATTTTTTATTTTTATCTGATTTAATATTAAAAACAAAAACAAAAAAGTCCCTAGCCCAATGTCTGCGTGTTTCTCTTTTGGCAGACACAAACAAAACACTCATCAACCAAGCAACGCCATAGTCAAATACGACGACGCACATCACAATCTTCAGCCACATCTCACTCACGCAGCATCGAAGCAAACCTCATGCAACCTCCACTCACGTAACAACAACACATCAACGCACACCCAGACCACACTATAGTGGCGCAACACCACAGCACACCAGCTCCAAACGCCACATCATATCACCCCGTGCCCAACGCACGCCCACTCTACCACCAGCCAACGCTCAGCTACGCCACGCCCTCCGCAAACAAACCAGTCCACACCAAGCAGCTCCAAAAATTTCAGCCTCCCCTGCGACAGCAAGAGTCCACGTACTAGCAGCCCTCTTGCGTTTTGGTCTTTAATTCCACAAACAACACACAAGCCACGCTCCATCATATTTTTTTAGTATTATTTTTACATTTTTTAATTACTTCTTTATTTTCATTCTTATCAATTACTTTTCATTGATTTTTCCTTTCGATTCAATTTTAATTATTATTAAGTTGTTTTTAATATTTTTAAATTGGTTTTTATTTATCTTGTTTAGTATAATGGGACATTCTAAGGCTACTACCAAGACCGTAATAAATGAAAAATTGTTCACACCATCAATATGCTACAAGCTCTAAAACCAATACCAAACAGAAGCGTGCGCGAATAATGTTTAAATGCTCAAAATTCAAGGGAGTCCTATATTCTACACTTTATTTTTGTTGATTATTTTCTTGAGGTTTGAAAATTTTATGCATACATTAAGTACAATGTATGATTTAGGTGTGGGGAGCGAATGTTATATTATGATGAACATTGTGATTTGTGCTTAGACCCATTATATGTTGATTCATATATTAATTATTCCTCATGATAGCTTCATAATTTTCTGATTGTTGTTTATAAATAGTCCTTACGTTAAGATACATTTTCAGTTTAAGATCTAATGTATGAGAGAGATAAGAATGGTTAGTGTTTTCATTAAATTATTTCCAAGTATCTCATTGATTTTGTTAGATGAAAGTGTGCAAGACTTTATGCATTTTTTTGACATATACGTGAGCTTTGAGCCTAAGAACATTCATCACATATGTGCTCATACATATCTTTCTGTTGTGTGATATCAAACATAGCTTGTTTATGCTATAACTTGCTTTTGAATACATGTTGAGACCACATTTTTGATGAATTTGTGAATAAAGACGATGAGAGAATTTAGGATAACCATTTTTGACCTAAACAAGCCTACCTTAATTTTTATCCCTAGAAAAACAAATTGATCCTTAACCTTTCTTTTCATGCATAACACCTTGTTAAAAGCCCAATTTACCCTTTTTTATTGTTGATATCCTTAATTATTTTGAACCCCTAAATTGAAGGGATTGTATCGAACTTATTTGCATAGGATTTTGACTATTTCCATGAAAAGAAAATTAAATGATTCAAATAGGACTGTTATAAAAAGGGGGAGAGAAAAAAAAGGGAACAAAAAAAAACTCCTCTTTCATATTTTTGTTTGAAAAAAAGAAGAAAAAAAAAGAAAAAAATGATTGAAAGAGATGCTATTTGAATCAAGTGAATTTTGATTTAAGTTGAAAATTGTGTGGATAAATTTGTATGATTCCCTTCAATTTATTTAGCCAAAAACCTTTTTCTTGTCATACCTTACCTAAGCCACGTTACAACCCTTATTAAATCCCTTTAATTTATACATTAGGTTCATTTTATTTAGTAGTGGAGATATGATTCTTAAGTAAGCTTATAGAAATAACTTGTTATGTTTTGATTTGAGAGCTTAATGAATCCTAAACACTTTACGCATATAGACTGAAATCCTTGTGAAGATGTCAAGTCTTGTTTATTTGATTTTGATGGAATTGATGAGATGCTATGTTTTAACAATGTGTCTTATGAGTGGTTATTCTGTTGATTGTTATTTTATCTTAACCTTTAAATGTGAATTAGCTTTTGGATATTTCTGGATAACATGAAACGAGATGAGAGGTTGTTATGAGAATAATTGATGTATTGAATTGATGATGTATGCTTGAGGATAAGCAAAAGTTCGGTGTGGGAGAATTTGATAATATGCTATCTTGCTATATTATTTGATATTATCTCCTTTGTTTTAGATTTATTTTAGTACTTAAATATGAAAATTAATGTTTGTTTTATTTTAGTAGATGAAAAGTAGAGATTGCATCAAATCGAAACTCTATTGGTGATAATCACGAATTTTGGATGAAGTGAAGAGATTGCTGCAATGGATAAGGCTGATCACTTGAAGAGTTGGAGTTTAATTGGGAAACTTCCTTCTATCCTTATCATATAAGAATTTGAATTTGTTATGGATGGACATCTTTACAAGTTAGAAATAGATTAAGATTAGATTAGAAAATCCTATAAAAAGGACGTTCCTCATAATAGAAAAG
This sequence comes from Erythroxylum coriaceum, assembly GCA_026874005.2. Lineage (NCBI taxonomy): Eukaryota > Viridiplantae > Streptophyta > Magnoliopsida > Malpighiales > Erythroxylaceae > Erythroxylum > Erythroxylum coriaceum. Next base: position 13,437 of record JANQAP020065823.1, on the reverse strand, counting down.
GTTCTCTCTTCTTACATCTTTCACAATTTTTAGTCTTTCTTCTATTTTTGATACTAGAGGAAAAGTCATATATGATTAAAATCAATCGTTTTGTTTCGAAATTCTAGTTGTAACCTTATATTCATGTTTTAATTTAAGTATTTCTTGTTTTAAGTTGTCTTATTTCATGATTGATTAATATTGATTAAATAGACAATTTAATTTACTATTAATTATTCTATCGCTATCCACAAATTCAGTGATCCGTAATTGTCATGAAAGATTGGTACAAGTAGCAAATAGGTTACTTATGAAATTGCATATTTATCTTATGATAAATAAGAAAACTAAGTTGAATAATTGCAACTATCTCAACTATTTAACTTAGGGTTATTCTTTTCCACGAGGCTTATTGCTATCATTTATTTAATATAGAATACTATCATACCCAGTCAATAGATGATAAGCTTTGGTTTGGATGCTGGGTTTGAACCAATTAATTTAGTAAAATTTGACACTTATTACGACTATCCTAATTTGTTTCGGACTAACTTCTTAAATCGTGAAAATATTCTTTTTAGACCAATGAACAATGGTACAATTATATGAGATATTTCCTTTGAATCGGAGTTAGGAACTAGGTCTCCACTCTCGTAATTGAAAAGCCACGTTGCAATTTTTGATAAGTTTTGCGAACTCAATGAGTGAATTATCATTGATGAGCTCACTCATGTCAAATACATAGCATATGCTATCTTTGTAATGTGTTCAATTATAATTCATGTATATATGCTAATGATATGCATGACAGTGTAATGCACTATGATAATTTTCTCTATGCTATTACTCATTCACAATAATCTAGGGTTCTAACCCTAAGCATGTTCTAGAAATTGGATATTACAATTCTCCCCTTAAGTAATTTGGTCCTCAAAATTCTTACCTGATTGGTCAAATAAGTAGGGATATTGTCTCCTCATATTCTCTTCAGTTTCCCATGTAGCCTCTTCTCTCGAATGATTCTTCGAAAGGTCTTCCACCAATGGAATCACTCGTTTCTCAACTACTAATTATCTTTATCGGTTCCTCAACATAACTTAGATTACTTGCAATTTCAACTTCCTGAGTCGGTAACACATGCGTCGGAACAGACCGATATCTTTTAAGCATACTGGCATGAAACACATTGTGAATCTGAACCATCTCATAGGTAGGGCTAACTTATAAGCCAACGGTCCAATTCTCTCAATAATCTCATATGGATCAACGTATCTAGGGCTTAGCTTATGATTTAGCTTACCCTTTTTATCGAACCTCAGCAGTCTTCACTAAGGCGATACTCTCAGAAATACCTTATCTCCCATTTGATACTCCATCTCTCTTTTGCGCTGATCCACATAACTCTTCTGTCTATCTTGTGCTACTTTAATTCTACTGCGGATTAGTTTCACCTTATCAACAGTGTCTTGAATCAATTCTGGGCCTTCAATAATCCTTAGACCCTCTTCATCGCAATACAAAGGTGAACGACACTTCCTGCCATATAACACCTCATACGGTGCTATACCGATACAACTATGATACTGATTGTTATAAGCAAATTCAATCAGGGTTACAAACTGATCTCATGCTCCTTAAAACTCCAAAACGCAAGCTCTAAGCATATCCTCAACATTATTAATTACTCTCTCACTCTGTCCATCTGTCTGACGATAAAATGTAGTACTGAAATTCAACTTCATACCCAAAGTTATCTGTAGACTACCCTAAAATCTCGAGAAAATCTAAGATCCCTGTCTGATACAATGGACACTATAATTTCATGTAACCTCACTATCTCGTTCACATATCTCCGAGCTAACTGATCTAGTGAGTTATTCTCTCTCATTGGCAAGAAATGAGCCTACTTGGTCAATCTATCAACAATGACCCATATGGCTTCATGTTGCCTCGGAGTCCTAGGTAAACTCATAGTAAAATCCATAATGATCCTCTCCCATTTCCACTCCGAAAATGGCAGTGACTGTAACTTACCAATTGGAGCCTGATGCTTTTCCTTAATCTGTTAGCAAGTCAAACACTTAGCCACATACTCAGCCACTTGCTTTTTCATCCTTGGCCACCAGAAATGATGTTTCAGCATATTATACATCTTGGTAGTATCAGGATGCATAGCATAAGCTGCTACATATGCTTCCTCTAGAATTTCTTTTCTCAAATCATCAACATCAGGAACACACAAGCTTTGCTTTAACCATAATGCATCATCTCTCAATTTAAATTGATAACTCATATTCACCTTCAACTTCTCAATTAACTTCACCAATTGTAGATCTTTACTTTGAATTTTTCTAATTTTGTCATGTAATATAGGTCTCAGTTTCAATGTAATTATCAATGCTTCATTCTGCCCCATATTTAACTCAACATTCAGTGCTCTTAATTAAACTAGGCTCAGTTACCTCGATATCTAAATTTGAGCCATACCACTATTGGATTTCTGGCTTAATGCATCAGCTACCGTATTAGCTTTACCAAGATGATAATCAATTGTGCAATCATAATCTCTTAATAATTCTATCCACTGCCTTTGTCTCATATTCAACTCTTTTTGACTCAACAGATATTTCAAACTTTTATGATCAGTGAATACTTGAAATGTCTCACCATACAGGTAGTGTCTCCCAATCTTCAAAACAAATACTACAGCAGCAAGCTCTAAATCATGTACCGGATAATTAAATTCGTGAGACCTTAACTGTCTCAATGCAAATACTATTACTCTGCCATGCTGCATCAGCACACATCCTAATCTCTGGTATGATGCATCACTATCTACCACATAACCTCCAAATCCAGATGGATTAGCTAACACCGATGTTGTAGTTAACCAATGCTTTAGCTCCTCAAAACTTCTCTAACAATCATCATTCCATCTGAAAGGCATGTTCTTCCTCAAAAGTTTTGTCAAAAAGGCTAAGATCAGTGAAAACCCCTCGACAAACCTTCTATAATAACTAGCTAATCCAAGGAAACTCCATATTTCTGTCACATTTCTCAAAGCTTCCCATCTCACCACTGCTTCTACTTTCTTTGGATCAACTTGTATACCTTGTCCAGACACTATGTGCCCCAAAAATATTACTTGGTCAAGCCAAAATTCACACTTACTGAACTTAGCATACAATTTTTTTTCTCGCATTATCTATAAGACCAATCTCAAATGCTCAGTATGCTCCTCTCTACACTTCAAATACATAAAAATGTCATCAATGAATACAATTATAAACGTTCTAAATAAGGTTGGAATATCTTATTCATTAAAGCCATAAAAGTCACCGAAGCATTTGTCAACCCAAACGGCATTACCAAAAACTTGAAACGTCTATATCTCATTCTAAATGCACTTTTCGATACATTAACCTCTGCTATCTTTAGCTGATAATACCCTGATCTCAAGTTTAGTTTTGTAAACACCTGAGTTCCCTGTAACTGATCAAGAAAATTTTCTATCCTCGGTAGAGGATACTTGTTCTTTACTGTCACCTAATTACTGTCTATAGTTAATACACAGTCTCAGAGTCTCATCCTTCTTCTTTACAAATAAAACCAGAGCTCTCCAAGGTGACACACTAGGCCTGATAAAACCCTTTTCCAACAACTCCTGTAATTGGGTCTTCAGTTTCTTCAATTCCATAGGAGCCATCCTATATGGACGAATTGATATAGGAGCAGTACTTGGAACAAGGTCATGGTAAACTCCGCTTCCCTTTCTGGAGGTAAACCTAATAATTTTGTGGGAAACACATCTAGCAAATCCCTAACAATGGGAATATCTTGAAAGGTCTGTTCATTCCAGGTATGAACTACGTGGGCCAGATAAGTCTCACATCCACCTCGGATCAATCTCAAAGCACTCATGAATGAAATCAATCTGGCTGGCACTGCTTGACTAACTCCTTGAAATACTACTCTCGATTGATTAGGGGATTCAAGAATAACTTCCTTAGTATAACAGTTCATCACAGATCTATGTGCAGTGAACCAATCTATAGCTAAGATAAGGTCTATCTCCCTCAACTACAATATTATCAGATCGGCTTTCAACTCCACCTGATCAATCCAAATGTTACATCCTTTACACACCTCTGTAATCACTGTAGTACTACCTACCGGTATACTCACCTCTAACTCACAATTCAACATTTCTCTCTCAGAAAGCAGTTTAGATGCCAAATGTAGTGTGATGAATAAATATGTAGATCCTGGATCTACCAATGCAAAGGTAAAAGCATTTAACACACATGCTACCACATCTGGGGAGTTCTGTGCCTCCTGTCTGGTAAGGGCATAGAGCTTGGCCTGAGATTGTGGCTGGTTACTCCGCACTTCAGTCCTGACACTAGGCCCTGATGATTGTTTGCTGCCTCTACCTCTGCCTCTCTGTACTAATCCAGTAGCTCTACTCTACTGGACCGTTGTCTCAGTCATTGTTCACCCTTACATTCCAGATTGTGGTCCCAAAGTCTTGGGACAATCTCTAATCTGATGCTCAATAGAGCCACAATGGAAACAAGCTCCCGATAACCTCCAACATTCCCCACCATGTTTCTTGCCACAGTGCTCACAACTTGGCATCTGTTGTAACTGCCCTCCTGACACTTATCCTCTACCTCTATTTGTATGAACAAATCCACCTCTCAGTATAAACTCCGATTGTCTCGATCTAGTCTGGGATCGAAACGATATGTTATGGTGTTTACTGAAACTCCTGCCAGAATATGCCTGAGACTCAACCTGTCTCTTCACTCTAGACTCCTGTCTGTACTCTCCTTGGCCATCTTTCAATAGCCATTAAATTATGATTGAGGCCGCTTATAGTTTTGTAAAACTACCCAAATTAGAAATGGCTAGCCTCGTTCTGATTCTCAAACTATCTACACTTATCCTTTTCAGTAGGAATCAGGGTAGTATCATACCCCCATCAACTCATTAAATCGAATCTCATATTCAGCTATAGAGAGACTATCTTATTTCAGATCCAAAAATTCTTTCATCTTTCGATCTAGATAAATCTTCGGCATCTAATTCTCTTTAAACACCTTCAAAAAATCTTCCCACTTTAAACTATAAGGCCTGATGGCACTACCTGGAACAGTCTTCCATCACTAATATACTGGAACTTGCAGAAGTGAGACTGCATAATTAAATCTTTCATTTGACTCACAATCTATCTGATCAAATACTCTTTCAGACCTTTTTAATCATCCTTCAACCTCAGGAGGGTTTGTATTTTCGTAGAAGTCTACAGCCACCTGCTTTCTAAGCTTATCATACCTCCTTTCCCTCTTCTCAGGAATTCTCGTAGGCATTTGTGCAAACTCAGGTATAGGAGACTCTTTATTGGCTCCTAAAGATTCTGTGTCACCTAACTCTCCAACTTGATCTCCTATGACGGATGACCTATAACAAAAATAATTATGATCACTATCTGCGTCTCTCACTGTATATTATGCCTAAATGTTCTTATATGTCCCTATGGATGCCAAACCATGCTCTGATACCAAAATGTAACACCCCACTACCATAGAATATATACTTGAATATCCATAGGATATTCTAGAATATACTCTATGACAATGGCATGTTAGAGCAATCACTTTCACTTATATGGCATCGTATAAAAAACTCAAAACTTAAAAGCAACTCATCATTTCATTTACAAACATAATTTACATTGTAGTAATTAAAACAAATATTTACATTACCAAAACGTTTGAGGGTTTACAACTCTCTATACACAAGTTCTACATGGCATAAGAAAACTACATAAAAACAAACTACAACTCCTCAAATGTCAGCTGTCAAATCTTTGAGTCATTTCTTAATCCAAAACGTTCTTCTAGAGTATCTTAGGAACTAGGTCTCCACTCTCGTACTTGAAAAGCCAAGTTATAATTTTTGATGAGTTTTATAAACTCAGTGAGTGAACCGTCATGAATGAGCTCACTCATGTCAAATACATAAATATCTCACATATAACCAAACTCACAACATTCCTTATCTTAATAAGACATAATGAATGTCACACATTTCATATACTCTTTCAGATCATGTATATCCCATTCGATCATATTATTAACAAATACTCAAATATAGCATATCATTTTATCATCACAATTTCAAAAATGAATTCACAATCATATCTATTTGCAAATGCATATGCATATGAGGCTCACTTTCCTTTATATTTTGTTGTGACCAAGTGCCTTTCACTGTCCTATATCCTTTGTGGATATCGGGCTTATTTTAGATACTGTCTCGTACCTATTATGGATACCGGGCTCGTTAATCATGGAGCCAGGCTCTACATGTAGAATTCTGAGCTTTAAGCTCTTTCAGACTGGCTACTTCGGTCACAACATCTTTATTTGATCACGCATATTAATGTGATTCATCAAATCACAAAATATGTTATCAAGAACATTTATTCATGATGCACAGTCAAAATCATATATCATCGGACCTAAATGTTGAGAATAAAAATATCTTTCATATTCATATGCAATCTAAACACTTTCAATACATTCCCAAATATCAAACTCCTCGGACCATTAATGTCCAGAATTGTCACATACAAATCATTAACAATTCAATATTGGAAGTTAAACATACATAAATCAACCTTAGTGAGCACATCTAGGTTATTCACAGTAAGCTCTAGATTATGCTATTGCCAGCATGATTCGACAATGTCTAGATTCAATCGATCGACTTGTGCTTCTAAACCATTCAATACAAAAAAAATTCACATTACAAAGTCAATCAATCAAATACATATTCAATCATGCACATATATGTACTTGCCATGTTCAATGCATGCTCAATGACTTTCCCGAGTATGTTTCCTTAATCACAATTCATGATCATTTACCCATTATCACTTGGATATAACCAATTTGTAATTAGGTTTATATCTTTAAAATAAGCTTGATTATTCTAAATTCATCAACCATTCATTCATTAACTTGTTTCTAGCATTATAAGTAATCACATAATTCCCAATTCTCACTCATTCATTCCTAATGCATTATTTGTGTTCTTTGGAATACATTCGCATTCAAAAGAACATCTTCATTCCTTTAACACTCTTTCATTCCAAACTTAGACACATTGTTATCAAACAATCTTTTCCTTAAAGTATAACATCAATTATCAATCAAAATTTATCAAACATTTAACCAACTTTTCCAACATCAAATTAGGTTCATTTTAAGCCCCATTCAAGTACAATTGCATCATAGTTAAGTACCTTATCCTTAATTGGTTCAAGAATCACATAAAAGAATATTTTGTTCATTGCCATCCAATTCCCACAATCGTGTATGTCTTCCCACGGTCGTGGGATGGGTTATCCGAAAGTCCCTATCCGTTTCCTTCATTAGTTTTCCATATTTTGACATCTTTATACCAAAGTTAAAACATCTTCTTTATAGTTCATCAATTATACCTCTATTAGGTCTGAATCATACTCCAATTCGTCATCAATAACCTCTCTAATTTCATTTCAAAATTAGTCAATTGATAGCTCACAAATCATTATCTTTCATGCATCAAAATTCAAACCGGAAATTATCATACATTGCCATGTATATAGTACTAGTTCTTTCTCAATTCAAGAACACTATATTAAATTCTTTCTTTAGCATAAATCTACCTTCACTATACTTCAAATCTAGATCTAAATCATCCATGAATCAACCTATAACCCATGGTTTTCATATGCCAAGAACAAGCATAGAAAACATCCAAGTTCATCTAGCATATTCCAACACACTTCATCATCAACATCACAAACTTTTCAATCCAATTCAAGCTTCATTCTCGTACTATTAATCATGAAATAAAGATCAAATTTTTACTTACTTATTATGCTTCCAATTTAGCTCAAAACTCCAGATTAATCTATCCCTCCAAGTAAGAAAAAATCAACACAAACTTAAGGTGAAAGCAAGTTGATTTCAATAGCAAAATGAAAATAACTTTGGGCTAGTTTCTTGGCTATTTTGTGTAAGGTAAACAACTAGTTTTGGTGCAGCAATTTGGCTAGGGTTCAAGAAAAATATAGAGAAGAAAGTAGGAGCAATGTCGGTGAAGGAAACAAAGGAAAGGAGCAGCAAAACTCTACTGCAGAAACTTGCTAGGTGTCCTAATTTGGCCAAAGCATTTGTCCTAAAGCATGGATGCCATGTATCACCCTAACATACTGCCATTTATCCACACATTAAGGTGCCATATGTCACCAATTAATTAGTCCACATGTCTCCTAATTATTAATCCATATGTCACACAATAATTGGTCCATTTGTCAATTAATTACTACTCCATTTGTCACACATTTAAATATGCCAAATGTCATTCAATTATAGACTTAGTCACCCTAATTTTTCATGTATCAATTTATCTTACTACTTGGCATTTTTCCTAGTCCAAATGTACATATTAATTTATCACTCTCCCAATTAAAAACATTTAATTCCAATTCACTAATTGGAATCCAATTAAACCAAAATTCAAAACACAACAATTCACAATTCACATTATATTCATTTTAAATTTTCACACTCTAGGATATGTCAATTGAGTGCATATGCTATCTTTATAATGTGTTCAAATTATAAGTCATATGTGTATGTTAATGATATGCATGACAATGGAATGCACTCTCATAATTTTCTCTATGCTATTACTCATTCACAATAATCTAGGGTTCTAACCCTAAGCATGTTCCAGAAACCGAATATTACATTGGTAATCTTGACTTTCTCATTTTTAAATTCAATTGATTTAATTTGTTTTTGTATTAATTTTAGTTAATCAATTATTTAATCAAAAAAGCCCCCATTTACTTTTATTAATTGAAATTAAGAAGCCAGTGTTTAGTTCTCTAGGGATTCAACCTGGTTCCATAACTACTACAAAAGTTTGGAGAATCGGTATTATTTTGGGGTTTCGATAACCCGACCAAGTGTCTTTCAAGAGACAATCTATAAGGAAGATGAATTTATTGGAGTTGATGCATTTAGATGCCTGTTGATTAATTAAGGAGTAGTCACTAGGAGGTAACAAACATTTTGTTACATTTGTTGATGATGCTTCGAGGAAGACTTGGGTACATTTTGAAAGAAAAGGGTCAAGTATTTAAAACTTTTCAGAAGTTTCATGTCATGGTAGAAAAGGAAACTAAAAGGAAGTTAAAGTGCCTATGAATAGATAATGAAGGTGAGGACACCTCAAAGATGTTTGAAGAATACTATACATCACTTAAAAATAGACATGAAAAGACTAAACATATTATTCCACAACATAAGGGTGTTGCTAGAGAATGAACATAACTATTATAGAGAAGGTTCATAGCATACTTAGAATGTCCATATTGTCGAAGACATTTTAAGGTGAAGTAGTTAGAACTGTAGCTTATTTTAGCATGGATTGGTAAAGGTCCCACATATGATCATCTAAGAGTTTTTGGTTGTAAGGTATTTAAACATATACCAAGCGATCAGATTCAAAAGCTTGACTCAAAGGCAATACTTTTCATCTTTGTTAGTTATGGTGGTGATCAGTTTAGTTTCAGACTTTATAACCTAGAGAAGCAAAAGGTGGTTAGGAGCACAAATGCGGTATTCCAAGAACATGAGAGAGGTCATGATCTTTTGAGATGAGATAAGGTTACTCAAAGTAGCTCATCTTGTGATGTAGTTAACTCTTCTTTAATTTCTCGCATTATTAAGTAATCTACAGGTTCTTCCACTATTGAGCAATTTACAAGTGAAGGAGATGAAGTGTGTGACCAAATACATATTGATAGTGATCAGATACAACCTGATGTTGATGAGCTACATGAATCACATATAGATATTGTTAAAGATGAGATCATTGAGGATGATGGGGAAACCTAAGATATCTGAGTTTAGAATATTTGTTAGTTACTACTGAGGGGGAGCCTGAGCATATGCAAAAGGTTGCATGTTATGTTGACAAAGATCTCTGGCTTGCAACTATGAAGGAATAGATGAACTCTCCAAGAAAGAATGATACATATGAGTTTGTGAAGCTTCCAAAAGACAAAAAGGCATTGAAGAATAGATGGGTGTTTAAGATAAAGAAAGATGGTGACAAGTTGGTGAAGGATAAGGCAAGGCTAGTGGTCAAAGGGTTCAGTTAAAAGAAGGCTATAGATTATGATGAAATCTTATCACCAGTGCTCAAGATGACCTTAATTTGAATAGTTTTGGGTTTTGATTGCCTGTTTAGATCTTGAACTTGAATAGTTGAATATTAAAATGACCTTCTTGCATGGTGGCAGAGATATACATGGAGCAGCCATAGGGTTTCAAACCTAAAGTCAAGGAGAATATGGTCTACTAGTTGAAGAAAAGCTTATATGGGTTGAAACAAGCTCCAAGGTAATGATATTGGAAGTTTGATTCCATTATGACAAATCATGATTACAAGTAAACTGATGTCAATGCTTATATGTATTTTAAGAAGTTCACAAGTAAGAAATTCATCATTCTTATTTTATATGTGGATGATATGCTGATTGTAGTTTAAGATGTTGGAAGAATCTAAAAGTTGAAGAAGGCTTTATCTAAATCTTTTAATATGAAATACTTATGACCTACAAAGTAGATTTTATGCATGGAGATAATGCAGGACACGAAGAGTAGGAGATTGTGGTTATCACAGGAAAGGTATATTGAAAGGGTGCTAGAAAGGTTCAACATAAAGTATATAAAGCCAGTTAGCATGCTACTGGCACCTTACTTAAAGCTGAGTAAGCATGCATGTCTCTCAATTAAAAAAGAGAAAGATGGTGTGCCTTCTATTCTATACTTATTTGCAGTAAGGTATCTGATGTATGTTATGATGTGTTCAAGACCAAATATTGCACAGGTTGCTAGATTGGTGAGAATATTCTTGTCTAATCCAAGAAAGGTTCACTGGGAAGTAGCAAAATGGATTTTGAGATACTTAAGAAGTATTTCAAAGTGGAGTTTATGTTTTGGTGATGGTGATCCGATTCGAAAAGGTTATACGGATGAAGATATGGTTGGGGATCTTTATGGAAGAAAACTCACTTTAAATTTTTGATTCAAGTTTACAAAGGGAGCCATTTCATAGCAATCCAAGCTATAAAAGTATATAGCCTTATCTATGACTAAAGTAGGGTATATAATTGTAGGAGAAGCTAGTAAGGAGATTTTTTTGGGTGAAAATATTCCTTCAAGAGTTGGATGTGAAGCAACAAGATTATGTAGTATTTTATGATAGTCAAAGTACTATTAACTTGAGCAAAAATACAATGTATCATTCTCACTCGAAGTACATAGATGTTAGATATCATTAGTTGAGTTCTATGACTGAGAAGAAACAATTGATATTGAAGAAGATTCATACTGACGTGAATGGTGTTAATATGTTGACTAAAGCAGTTCCTAGAAGCAAGCATGAGCTTTATAGTAAGCTTGCCAAGATGTCTCTCAAGTAGTTGTTGAAGCATAACATGTTTTCCCCATAATTAGGCTAGAGGGGGAGATTATTGAGTGTCCAATCCTATTTTGAGACTTTCTGTGATCATTGACACTTTTATGGTTTGCAGGAATGACAAACGAGTGAGGAAAAGATGAATGACAGTTGAATGAAGCTCTTCTAAGGGAGACACAACTATGTAAGGTGCTACACAACCATGTCCTTGACTTGCATGGCCATGTGGACCAACCTTAGAACCATATGAAGAAAGAAGTGAAGGACGAAGACATACACGGTCATATACATGCTCGAGTTCATGACTTACATGACTATGTGTGACGATCGTATAGCTCTTTTTAACCGTATACATCTATGACTTAAGTGACATTAGAAGAGACACAATCAGTTACACAGTTGTGTATGTGACCATGTATAATGCATAAAACTTATTTCATGATATAAAGTGGAAAAGGCATAGGGTAGATGATTGAGTGGTGGCCAAAGTACCTAAAGGGGAAGAAAAAGAGAGAGAGAGCAAGTAGTATAACATTCTCATCTTTTTATTATTTTTGGGATTGATTTGAAAGTTTGTTATTGACATATTAACTTTAGGTTTCAACCATGAAACTTTGTAAGACAACTTGTAGTTATTGGGTGAGATTTTAAACTTTGTAAATCCTTATTTGAGATTAGTGGACTTGATTGTTGGTTTCACTCGTTGTTGCTCTTTTGTGACCATAAGGTCACAGCTTCAAGTCATGGAAGTAACCTATTTGTAAAAATACAAAGGGAAGGATGTTTACATTATGACCTTCCCCAAACTCTCGCAATGCGGAGAGTCTTGTGCATTAGGTACCTTCACATTTGACTCATAGATTTTTCTTCAACATTGGAGAGTTTTCTATGTAAATCTTGGTGTTTGTTTATTTATTAAGTCTTTATTCTTATCCTAATATTTGATGATTAAACTTGAACATCATGTTTAGTTGATCTTTTAGAGAGTTGTCTTTTTTATATCCCAATAATAAGAAATTTTAATTTAATATTTTTCCTTCCTACAATAAAAGTTAGTATAATTTCCTATTATTATTACTTAATAACTTAGGGGACGGTTGATTCACATGAAGGAATGATAATATGAATGAGAATTAATATAGTGAGAAATGAGAATGAATATAATCATTTTAATTATAATGGTTGGTTAAGAAGAAGAAATGATTACTATTACCATTGATACTGGTTCATTTGTTGAAAATATTGAGAAATAAAAATTATTATATTTTAATTAATTAATTAATATTTAATTGAAAATTTAAAAAAGAAAATAACTAAGCAACACAAGTGTGACAGTCTTTGTCACGCCCGTGACAATAAGTATCACAAGCGTGACACTTACACTTACCTGTTAATAAGGAATGAAAGTCATTCCTCTCACATACGTGAGGTGTGGAATAATATCAGAAAGTGAGATATCAAAAAACTGTGCATTCAATCATAATAAACAACCAACCAATCCTTTTCATTCCTTACCTATTAATTCATTTTTAAACTCTTTAGCCAAGTAGGGATGTCAATATTGGCCCGACCAGGTCCGTGATCAACAGGTTTAGCTTGGTCAAACCGGCCCATAGGCTGGGTGGGTATGGTTGGTGGAAGGGTGGGCCGGGGTGGACGGACCGCGAGCCAGCCTGTTGCCCGTGGCCCGTGGAACAGGCGGACGGGAAGTTAAACATAATTTATAAATAATTAATAAATAATTTAAGTAAATTAAAAATTTGTAATCAATGTAATTCATAATTTTAACTATAACTATTAACTTATTAACTTATGATATAAATTTGTAATGAATTGAATTAAATGTCCTAATTAATCATACCATTACATACATCTTAATAACTTTATTATATCATAATTAATTAATTA
>JANQAP020065217.1:0-24012 GCA_026874005.2 Erythroxylum coriaceum | reverse complement strand
TTCCATCAATTCATGAATTAATCCTCCTAAACTTGACATAATAATTAACTCCAATTAAAATGATTTATCTAACAATATTACAAAATTTATTCAAATCATGCATACTAAAATAAAAAATTCGGGGCCCAACAAAAATAGGCTTTGCAACCTCTGATTTAGTGTCAAAGTCCCTTTAATATTTCCTTTTTATAACCATCAATGTTTAGCAAGTAGTTGTGGAGTCAAATAGGAAAATGCTTAGCTCTTGTTTCAAATAGATTTTTCCATTAATAAAAAATGATCAGAAAACAAAGAGTTCAAAACCCTTACTTTACTTTCAAGGAAATAGACAAGCCATTTCCTATTTGCCATGGCTCTACCAATCCTTTTCTTGATATTCCAAGAGCTATTTTATTTGTTGCTCCAATTAAAAGTTTGTCCCTCAAATTTCAATTTAGTGACTCTTATATACCTTATGCATTCCTAGAAATCAGTAATGAAGTTTCTAAAGTTGATATTCCCGTCAACTTTAGAAAAGTAAAGGGTAAATTCTCTAAAAATCGACCATCGTCTTTGAATACGGTTGTGAGGCTCCTACAATTTCATCCAAATAGCTCTCCTCTGAAAATTAAAGTTAAAACCATACAAAAAAAGTAGTAAGAATCTTAGTTTTCAACTAGAGAAAGAAAACCTCCAGATACGCTGATTAATTTGTGGCTTGTTTCATCTATGCTTAGACTAAAGTAGAATTACTACCATGTTGTGATAATGGTGGGACTGATGATTAAGAGAATAAACCATTTTCCACTTAAAAGCTTCAAACTTGTGAGCTTCTCTAGGCTGAATTTAGTTTCTAGCAATCTAACCATCACCAATTTATTGTTTAAAATGAAGACATTCAACATTTGTTGTTTGAGAGGACTATTAACAATGTTCCATGATATTATTAACATAATTGGGTTTTTTTATTTTAGTTCTCTTAGTCCAACCTTTTCTCCCTAATTTTCTCCTATTATCAACCCAAAATTCTTCATTTTGTGTAGAGTTGATTTATGTTAGTAATGGGTTAGTTTAAATCTTCACTCGACCTTCTTACTCTATTACTATTTCAAACTAAAGTTTGATTGGAGTTTTAAGAGTATTCTCTGAATTTGTATGGTCACTAAGCTTCTCTGAAGTTATTTAGATACAACTTTCTATTATTTTTGTAAACCCATTTAAAGTTGCAACTCTTTGATTCAATATAATTTCCTATAGCATTCCCTCAGATAGACTTAGGGCTTGGAATAACATTATATTTTGATTTGTCTCCTCTTCCATCTTGTCCAGGCTCATCAACTTAAAGAAGAGACCATTTAGGAATTTTTTTCCTGTGATCTTCCATTGTTTTTGTTGCTATTTTAAAGTAGGTTTCCATTGGTAAGACTAGTGTTTTTATCATCTTATAAAGTATAATTTTAGTTAGTTTGAGTGTCCATACAAGGAGTATTGTAACTATTAGTACTGACCATTTTCCTATTATCTAAGATAACACTAACAACATCCTAACAAAAATCCTGCTGAGATGTGGGGTTTAGGGAGGTGTAATAGTATGGAGCTTTATCTCTAACTAGTGGAGAGGTTGTTTCCAATAGACTCACAGGAAAAGAAGGAAGAAGAAAGTTTTTTAAACGAGTCAAAGAAAAGAAAAAGAGAAAATAATAATAATAATAATAATAATAATAATAGCTAAATATATAAATAAATAATTTCATAAATAGAAAATAAGTGAAAATAAAAGTTAAAAAACATAAAAGATAAGGATAAAAATAAAAATAAAGGAATTCAAAATAAAAATAAAAATAAAAATAAATAAATAAACAGACAAGAAATAAAACAAATAAGCCAAACAAACAAGTAATTGAAAGAGAATAAAGAAGAAAAATAAGAGATAAATAAATAAAATAACAAAAGGGTAAGTATTATAAACGAAAGTATTTAGGGTAAATACAAGACACAAGAAATGAAAAAAAGGAAAGAAAAGTTATTTTAGCCACTGTAAAGATTTATATTTGGAATTCTAGAGAAGAGACCTCATTGTAATGTTGTAAATAGTTTTACTATAATTAATGAAATTTCTTTCAACTTTAAAAAGAATGGGAAAGAAAAGGTTTAAAAGACCTACAAAAAAAAGTGCCTCTTTAGGAAAAGAAAAGGACCTCTCTATGTAAGATCCTCTACCTGAATCTTAGTTCACTAAAGTTTACTATTGAGGGCCATATTATGCCTGATCACCTCCTCCTAATTCGTCTTAGGTCTTCCTCTTCTTTTCTTATAGTTCCTTAGAATAATCTTCTTGTATCTTCTTATTGGGACATCAAGATGTCTCCTCTTAATATATTCAAACAACTTAAGCTTTGTTTCCTTTAGCTTACCATCAATTTTAGCTACCCCAACTTACCTTATCTCTTCTTTTAAGGCCACATATCTAATAGAGCATCTTCATCTCTACCACGATTAACTTATACCATTTGCGGGGCCAATTCTTTGCTCCATCAAGCGTGGTTGGCCTAATTGCTAAGTAGTATAATTTACCTTTTAGCTTGAGTGGTATCTTCTTATCACATAAAACTCCTGATGCTCTTCTCCATTTAAGCAACACTAATTTTGGTATGGTGAACTATATCATCATCTATCTCATTATTGTTTTGTATGATGGATCCAAGGTACTTAAAACAATCATTTTATGGTAAACTTTTGAACCAATGGTATAAATTTTGAATTAATCTTTATCTCCACATTGGGTGCAACCTTATGACCTGAAAAGTTACATTCTAAGTACTCAGTCTTAATCCTACTCAATTTAAGGCCCTTCAACTTTAGAGTATCCCTCCAAAGTTCTAGCTTTCCATTAACATCCTTTTTTTTGTTTCATCTATTAAAATAATATCATTAGCAAATAAAAAGCACTGAGATAAATCCCCTTAGATATTTTTGGTGAGTTTATATGTAACTACTGTAAATAGGAAGGGGCTCAATGAGAATACTTAATGCAGCCTAATATTGACCAAAAAATGCTTTATATCTCCTCTTTTCATCCTTATTCTAGTATTAACACCTTCATACATATCCATAATAACTGGTATATAGGTTATAAGAGCTCCTTAGCTTTTAAACATTTCCAGATGACTTTCCTAAGTACCCTATCATAAGCCTTCTCTAAGCTAATGAAATATTAAGTGTAGGTCCCTCTGGCTATCCTTACAATATTCTATTAATCGTCTAAATAGGTGTTAGCTTCTGTTGTGGACCTCCCTGGTTTGAAACAAAATTAGTTCTTTGAGATAGGTGTAGCCTTTTGGACTCTCTCCCATAAGTTTGTAATGCAACTAAGTAGTTTGATGCCACTATAGTTGTTACAGCTTTGGATGTCCTATTTGTTTTAATAAAAAGGGATTAGTGTGCTAAGTCTCCACTTATTTGGCATCTTTGAAGACTTGAGGATCACATTAAAAAAATTGGCTAACTAAGTAAGAACCTTTTATCTTAGGCTTTTCCACACCTTTATAGGTCACTAATTAGGCCCTACTACCCTTCCACCCTTTATCTTTGTCAAAGATTCTTAAATTTATTATCTTATAATCTTCTAGCAATAAGTGAAGTTAAGATATTTCTCAAAAGTGTTGTGGTCATCTTTATCTTTACTAAAAAGGATATAGTAGTATCTATATCATCTTCTTTTAATGTCATTTTCATTTACGAGCACCCATCTTGCTTCATCTTTTATATAATGAACTTGCTAAGTAAAACTCTCTTCTATTAGGCTCTTCCATACCTCTTTGGGCAACCCATCAGGTCCTACTACCCTTCCACTCTTCATCTTCCTCAAAGATCCTTCAATTTCTTCTCTTATGATCTTCGACAAGTGAAACTAAGATATTTCTCAAAATTGCTAAGATCTCCCAAGGAAATATTTTTATCTCTAACTTTATTAAACAATTATAGAAGTATCTTTGCCATCTTCTCTTGATGTCATTTTCATCCACAAGCACCTGCTTTCCTTTATCCTTTATATACGAATCTGATCTAAATCCCTCGTTTTCTATTTCCTATCTCTCCCAATTTAAATATATCATTTTTCATCCTTTGTTTCCAATCAGTAATACATGTTCTTGTAAACTCTACTTTTAATTTTTAAGACTATCTTCTTTGCCTATTTCTTTGCTAGCTTGTAACTGTCTTTGTTAACTACCTTCTTTTGATCTATGTTGCTATCCAATAAAGTTTTTATAGATAACCTTTTTGAGCTTCACCTTTTCTTATAAATCTTTATTCCATTACCAAGACTCTTTTTTACTACCCTGAGGCCCTTTAGAAACTCCTTAAATTTCCTTAGCTACATTTCTTAAAGGGTAGTTAATCCCTCCCACATCTGGTTAGCTTCTTGATAGTTGTGAATTAGTCTATATTTTTCTAAGTAATTGACATGTGTTTCTTGCATAATAGTTGATTATTGTTATATTTTAGGATTCATTTTGTATGTTTTCACTTAGTTTGATCTTCATTGTTGTTCTTTTATGTTTGATGTTAATTTAGGGTAAGAATTGATTGTTTTTATGTAGGAATGAAGATTGAGTTCAAGAAAAAAGAGGAGAAGATAAGAGGGAACTTTCTGTTGCAAGATCCCATGATAATTGACATGATTCCCACGATCGTGGGAATCACATCAATTCCCACGATCATGGGAAGTTTAATCTGAGAGATTATACGGGTTCAACTAAACTTTACATTTTTTGGATTATAAAAATGTATTAAACGTCCATAGATAAAGAGAGACAAACCCTCTATAAAAAAGAGCCTCCTTGAGTGAAGAATACAAGTTTTGAGTCTTAAGGAAGGTGAAGATTCGAGGAATATCAACAACAATTAGGAAAATAGCACATCAACATCACGTTAATTGATTAGTTAGAAGAGAGATCTTGGATAATTCAATTGATCACCCATAGGATAGCTTAATAACTAGTTAAATTGGTGGAGTGATTGGGTAGGTTGAGAGATCATTCAATTGACTTCATTTAATTTGATTAGGGACAATTAATTACACTTTGAGCGAGGGTAGTTAATACAATTGAACATCTTAGGTGAGACACAATTTGATTAATAAAATAGGAGCATTAGTCTATGTTTTTCTAAGTAATTGGCATGTATTTCTTGCACAATAGTTGATTATTGTTGTATTTTAGGATTCAATTTGTATGTTTTCATTTAGTTTGATCTTCATTGTTTTTCTTTTATTTTTGATGTTAATTTAGGGTAAGAATTGATTGTTTTTATATAGGAGTGAAGAATGAGTTGGAGACAAAAGATGAGATGAGAAGAAGGAACTTTCTGTTGCAAGATCCCACGATAATTGGCATGATTCTCATGATCGTGGGAATCATGCCAATTCTCATGATCGTGGGAAGTTTAATCCAAGAGATTATATGGGGGCAATTAAACTTTAGGTTTTTTGGACTATAAAAGCTTATTAAACTTCCATAGATAAAGAGAGACAAAGTCCTCTGTAGAAAAATGGCTCCTTGAGTGAAGAATACAAGTTTTGAGTCCTTAGGAAGGTGAAGATTCGAGGATAATCAACAATAATTGGGAGAATAGAACATCAACATCAAAAATTCCAGATTTTGACAAAGAAGAGAAGAAGTTTTTCTATTCACTTTTCTGTGTTTTTATCTCTTCTAACCTTTGTATAATGAAATATTTGAGTGTTGATGATGTTATGGAGACCATGAGTGGCTGATTTAGTTTTAGGGATTACTTTTGAACCATTTTGTTAAACTCCTATTTTGCTGAATTGAATGAAAGTGTCTTTGATGATTGTTGATCATATTTATATCTTGCAATAAATCGAGAGAGTGAGTAAGGTTATTTGTGTAGGATTGTACAATGAGAGTTGGCAACCCATAAACTTACAATCATTGCATTAATTGATTAGTTAGAAGAGAGATCTTGGATAATTCACTTGATCACCCATAGGATAACTTAATAACTATTTAAATTGGTGGAGTGATTGGGTAGGTTGAGAGATCATTCAATTAACTTCATTTAATTTGATTAGGGAATATTAATTACACCTTGAGAGAGGGTAGTTAATACAATTGAACATCTTAGGCGAGACACAATTCGATTAATAAAATAGGAGCAAAAGTCTATGTTTTTCTAAGTAATTGGGATGTGTTTCTTGCGTAATAGTTGATTATTGTTGTATTTTAGGATTCATTTTGTATGTTTTTGTTTAGTTTGATCTTCATTGTTGTTCTTTTATGTTTGATGTTAATTTAAGGTAAGAATTGATTGTTTTTATGTAGGAATGAAGATTAAGCAACTTGGAGATTAAGCTAGAGACAAAAGAGGAGAGGAGAAGAGGGAACTTTCTGTTGCAAGATCCCACGATCGAGGGAATCATGCCAATTCCCATGATCGTGGGAAGTTTAATCCGAGAGATTATATGGGGTTCAATTAAACTTTAGGTTTTTTGGACTGTAAAAACAAATTGAACCTCCATAGATAAAGAGAGATGAAACCCTCTATAGAAAAGAGCCTCTTTGAGTGAAGAATACAAGTTTTAAGTCTTGAAAAAGGTGAAGATTCGAGGATTAACAACAACAATTGGGAAACTAGCACATCAACATCAAAAATTCCAGATTTTGCTAAGAAGAGAAGGAGTTTTTTTTATTCAATTTTCTGTGTTTTTATCTCTTCTAATCTTTATAGAATGGAATATTTGAGTGTTGATGATGTTATGGAGACCATGAGTGACTAATTTAGTTTTAAGGATTCCTTTTGAACAATTTTGTTAAACTCTTATTTTATTGAATTGAATGAAAGTTGTCTTTGATGATTGTTGATCATATTTATATCTTGCAATAAATCGAGAGACTGAGTAAGGTTATTTATGCAAGATTGTACAATGAGAGTTGGCAACCTATAAACTTACAATCATCGTGTTAATTGATTAGTTAGAAGAGAGATCTCGGCTAATTCAATTGATCACCCATAGGATAACTTAATAACTAATTAAATTGGTGGAGTGATTGGGTAGGTTGAGAGATCCTTCAATTGACTTCATTTAATTTTATTAGGGACAATTAATTACACCTTAAGAGATGGTAGTTAATATAATTAAACATTTTAGGTGAGGCATAATTCGATTAGTAAAATAGGAGGGAGACAAAATAGGGAGAAAGTAATCTCCAGTCATTAAAACCTTAAATTCCAATTTTCTGCATTTTTTTATTGTCAATTGTTCATTATTAATTTTTTAATTTTAATTTAATTTTCTAGATTATTTCCATTAAACAATTTCGTTTCTTAAACAAAGTTTGATCTGAATTAACTGGTATCTGGGCATCAATCCCTTTAGGATCGATATCTGCTTTCTAACTACAAGTCACGACCTATATACTTGCGATTTTTTAGTGTAAAATGAGTAGATTGTTTTGCAAAACTTCACTCAACACTTCTTCTTCTAGTTTCCATTTTTCTATAGATATTATTATATCCCTAAGTTGTTCCATAGTGTTCCCTTTTAGTTCCACCATCTAACTCTAGTGCACCTCCAAAAAATTCTCTTTCTATTATCTATTCTAATAAAGTAAGTGATTGATTAAAGAAAACCACCGAATTAAAGAAATACATAAGAATAACAGCTAACAAATAAATTAGATCTAAATAAATAATTCCACTAAACCTTTCTCATGCTTGAATTTATCCTAATTTGATGTTTAATCATATTTTTTTTAAATTGATAAAAATGTTAAAACTACAACTATATTTTTTCTCAAGTCATATAGCCTATATTTAATTTAATTGACTGAAATATTTTTAATCAAAATTTTTAAGAATTTATTTAATTTATTTTATGAACTTTTATGATAAGTTTGACCCTAATCCCGTAATCTAGAAAATTTATATGGTCTTATATGTAGAAGTCCATGCAATTGTCATTACTTATGTTTTATTATAATCTTGTATATGATTTCTAAATCTTTTATACGAAATTCGATATTGAATATTATGCATTCTCTATTTTAATAAAACATAATAAAAATATTAATAATTACTAAAAAACTAGAATCTTGCGATAAATCAAGGAATTAATCAAAAACAATAGATCTATTATTCATCCCACTAGATTTGCATCCCATATAGCTCATACTAAAAAAAAACATGTTAAACAAGAAAGAAAATAATAAATAAGATAACATTTTCATAAATCTTGAACCTTAACATTCTTCATGAATTTTGATGGACTCCTTGCTTTTGCTTAAGGTTCCTCTTTTGTTAATCTTAGGTGCTTCTTATTGGTTTCCCCTTTAACAATTTTCTTTCTTTCCATCCAACTCTTAAGCAAAAAGCCTTAGAAATTCTTACCATCATGGATTAAAAAAGGGATTATGTTGTCCTCTTTATTACTTAACTCACCTCCTTGAATTTTTTTTAGCAATCATTACTAACAGAGTCATGAAATCGATACCATGTTGCCCTTGTATTGAAGATATAGGAACAATATAATACCACATGAGTCAATTCTGTAAAACATATAATGACCTTATGTTAAACACGATAGGAACATTGGTCCCTATTAGATAAACTCTCCAAGAAATAGAATGTGCAATATTATAATGCAAGGATGGAAAATAAAATTATTTTGGTGTTACATTTTGAGTCCTCAGCCTAAAATCATGCCAAATTTGCTCCAACTTGACTCAAATCTTCCTACACTTATTGCTTCTCCAATAAGATACTAAAATAATACCTAAAAAAATGTTCCATTTTAAGTACAAAAACTATAAGAAAAATATAAGGGATATCATATTAAAAGTGTTTAACCTTTTAAAATTTTTACAATTCAGTGTCTAAGCTTTAAAATTTCAACTGAGTTACCAACCTTTTAAAACCTTAAAAATTCAGTTCAAAACTATATTTTTGATGATGTGGCATGTCTACTAAATGCCATATGGATGTCCATTTATTAGCCAAATCAGTAAAAATTAAAGTTTTGGAATAAATTATTAAGGTTTTTAAATAATGGTCACTCAATTGAAAATTTTAAAAGCTTAGGCATAAAATTGAAAAGATCCTAAAAGATTGAGCAATTTAGGATTGGATGTCCTAAAATATATAAAAAAAGAATATTGCTCTCAAAATCATCCTAAAAATATAGTCTATTTAGTACCTGTCAAGTCCCCCTACTGAAGCATTTTCTTGTCCTCAAGCAAATCAATTTTGTTACTCAGAGCTTAAATAAATGGCAATTTTGAAAAAAAAATAGTCAATTAGTCACATCAATCATGATTCTCCATTGTTCATTCAATTTTAAAGCTCATCAAATTGCTAAACATTTTAATTGCATCAATTCATTTAACTCTATAATTTTTCAAACTTAAACTTAATACGTACAATTTAACTCAATGAATAAAATAAATGCACATAATAATGATGCTTCAACGTTAAAAAATTTTCATGACCCCTTATTAGTTGAAATGTAAAGAATATCTTTAAAATAAAACATAAGAACAATTAGAAGCTTGTTTAAAAAGTTTGATAATCTTTTGACACGATAATGAACACATTTTCATGAATACTCTCGATTACTCAATTAGGTTAATGTATTAAATAACTACTAGCACTACTCTTTAACTTCAACCTTTTTACATAGTTTGAAGCCAATATAGTAAATTTATTTAATTCTCACTTATTTAAATAAAATTTTTTGACTTTTTATAGGGTAATAAAAACGTTAAAAATTTTCACTTATAACATAATTATATGAAAAGTATCATTGTTTAAATTAATTATCCATTTTTTAAATTAATGAAGCAAACCAAAATTAGAATATTTATATAAGCAAATAAAATCATAATAAAAAATTAAACTTATATTGAATTATCTTGATCAATATTCTTTCAAGATTAAAAGATTTCTCAAAATTGCTTTATTTTAAGCTAGCTATAACAAAATGATAAGAATAAACACTTAATTTCCTCTTCCACACTTAAGTTGTACATTGTCTTCAATGAAAAAAAAATTAAAGAACAATAAAAATAAAGAAACAAGGGCAGGAAAAGTAAAATAGGAGAATTGATACTTTTTTTTTAAATTGAAGAAATTATATTCAAAATAATAAAATCTTAATCATTACAGAGAACTTACCTATAGAAAAAAGAAAATATTACAAGTCATGT
Organism: Erythroxylum coriaceum; assembly: GCA_026874005.2. Taxonomy (NCBI): domain Eukaryota; kingdom Viridiplantae; phylum Streptophyta; class Magnoliopsida; order Malpighiales; family Erythroxylaceae; genus Erythroxylum; species Erythroxylum coriaceum. The sequence goes on along the minus strand of JANQAP020065217.1, from coordinate 13,810 downwards.
TAAATTCCCTCAATAATTTGTAAAATCAAATGTTCATTGAAGAAAATGAAAAAAAGTCTATGATATGATGTTTGGTGAGTGAAAATGAGATAGAAATAAAGTGTTTAGTTTAAAAGTAGGCTAAGAAATCATGGGAAATTTAATTCAATTAAGAAAAGGTGGAGAATGTTGAGAAAAAATAAAAAAGAGGGGCTAAAAATATTCACTGCCTGTGCTATCTGTATGACTAAATTATGACCAAATATGGGACTTACATATTGGCATATTAAGATGTCATGTTAATGATATGGGTGCAAAATGGTTTATAGTTAAATAAAAGCTTAACATGGCAGTAATATGAAAGTATATTGGTTAGCTGGGTGAACATGAGAGAGATATAGGTTAATAAAGAAATAGAGATAGTAGTGAGTCACCATGGGCTAAACACACCTTAGGTCATTTTTGTGTTGATTAAAATTTAAAACTCATTTTTGAACTAAAATAGACATGAATGCTACATGAATATTTGTTGGGAATAGGAAAATTACGTTTCATATTGTATTTATTTTTTACAAGGGTCCTTAGTGCTTCTATAGCAAACAAAAACAAAAAAATAACATGGACCCATGCTTTCTCATTGTTTAGTACACAAAACTTAATATTTTACCTAGTATTGACCATAGGAATGTATCTGGTGGCAAGTATCTCATTCCTAAATTTGGAAGAATAACACAAACACTAGATTGTACTTTTTTACTCCTGTGTTTCATAAAGGTTAATACTGCTTCTTCAAAGGACTGAACATGCATGACAAACATATAAAGTTATTTAATAATATAAGAAAGAAACATTATCTTGTTTATACCATGTTCATTTCTGTTGCTCTTTACTTTTTAAAAACTTTCGGGTGTTTTTAAACATGGAACAAACACAAACTTGTATTAGGCACCATGTTGCCCACAATCTTAACAACAACAATAACAACAACAACAACATCCAGTATAAATCCCGCTGATATGCAGGGTCTAGGAAGGTCCAATAGTACGCAGCCATAACCCTAACTAGTAGATAGGTTGTTTCCAATTGACCCACATGAAAAGAGAGAAAGTAAAAGAGAGAGAGAGAAAAAAAAGAGAGAGCCAGAGAGAAAAAATAGCAATAATAATAATAGAACTTAAGTGGAATTAATCTTGAAAAAATTAAATGGAACTAATCCTAAGAAGAATAAATATGAGAAAATAGTTAAAACTATCAAAATATACTTAAATCCATATGTGTAAAAACTACTTTAACTTAAAAACATAAACACAAAACACCAAAATGAAACGAAGAAATTATAAAATTATTGCTAAAAAAATTGAATTGATATCAACATACTTAAATCTGAGTTGCCTCCTAATAAGTGCTAATTTGTATGTCTTTTATATGGACTTCTTGCTCAGGCATTCAACTTATCATTAGGGTCATGGAGATCATAGATATCTCTCTTAAATTCATCATAATCATCTCCAAAATATAACTTCAGTTGGTGTTTCTTGACCTTGAATGTCCTTTATCTTGATGTATGATTTCTACGACTCCATAAGGGAATACCTAGCTGCTAATGAAGGGTCCTAACAATTTAAATTTAATCTTATTAAGGAATAGTTGAAGTCAGGAATTGTAGAGCAAGACTTGATCCCCTGGTTTAAACCCCTTAATATGCTTTAGATTTTAGTTGTACTACATTTTCTCCTTTTCCTTATATATCCTCAATTTTTCATATATTGTGTTATTCAACTATCAAGCTTATTTTTTTTAAGTATATGTTTTTCACCTATATTTACTAAATTATAATTAGTAAAATTTATATCCCAAAATGCTTTATGCTTAAATTACACTAGAAAATAACATGATTTCCTAGAAACTAGTCTATAAGGTACGATTCCAGTTAGTTTTTTACAAATAGTCTTATAGGAATTTAAAGCATCTTTTAACACCACAAACCAATCTTTCTTAAAACACTCCACAATCTTTTCTATTGTCCTTCATAGTTCGCTATTAGTCACTTTCACTTGGCTACTAATTTGAGGAACATAATAGGTAGCTAGTTTATATGTAACACTAAATTTTTAAAGCATTTTTAACTTAATTATTATAAAAGTTTGTACCTTTAACACTAATTATAGCATTTGGTGTGCTACAATGTGTAAATAAATTCTTCAAAAAATGGACAACTACTTAGCAACATTAGTTGGTAAAGCTTGAGTCTCAACCCACTTTGTGATATAATTATAATTAGTTAGGATATATTTATCAATGGGTGTAAGAAATGGACACATGAAATCAATACCCCGCACATCAAACACATTAATACTAGTTTAATACATCTCGTCCCTATAAGAAATATTACATATCTATCAGCCCTTATTACAATACTCCCCACATACCTTTATACATCATTAAGCAATGTATTACTATCAAAATTTTTCTTTTAAAACCTTTATTATAGTACCATTTGCACGATAGTGGTCTCCAGCTGGTCCTTTATGGAAATGCTTTGAAATTCTTATCATTTTAGGTTACACACCTCATGATTATTTCATATGCACAAACATAAAATAGGTACAAGCCCCTTTTATAGGTAATTCTTCAACTTAATAAAGAATCTCTTTTTCTATTAAAGAGTCATCCTTTTGGAAAGACTCAACCAACTAAGTAGTTATCCAAGTCAAGAGACCAAGTTTAAATTAGTAACATCAAGCACATAGATTGCTCTTTGGGAAAATCATCATTTATATATTCTTGAACTTACTTCTATATATTATTATTCTTGATATGAGACATGCGCTCTATTGCTAGGTTCTCTAGCTCTTTCTTGTCTTTTATCTCAAAGTTAAACTCCTACAATAATAAAACTCATGTAAATAGTTATGGATTAGAATTTTTTTGCTCAAAAGATAGTAAAGTAATGAATGATTAATTTAGAAAATAAATTTAGACATAATAAGGTATGATTTAAATTTATCAAATTTGAAAACTATAACAAAAAATTCCTTTTTAGTAGCTATATAAGTCCTATGCATCCATCAAGGTTTTCCTTGCATATTATATAGGTTAAAAATGCTTATCCTTATATTGTCTAAGCATTGAACCAACTGCAAAATCAGCAGCATAAAAAATTAATTCAAAAGTAAAATTACACTTTGGTGATACCATGAGCAAGGAGTTCATTAAATTTTCGTTTAACATATTAAAAGCATGTAAACACTCATCACTAAAATCAAATGACACATCTTTCTTTAGCAATTTGATAAGATCTATCATTCTTACAAAAACCTTTAATGGATCTCTTATAAAATGCATGTTTTAGAAGCTTATAATTTCCTTTATAAATATCAGTAAAGGAAACTTCTTTATAGTTTCTACTTTAGTGCTTTTAATCTCTATACCCTTGTTAAAGATTTTGTGACATAAAATATCGCCTCTTGCACCTTAAAATGATATGCCTCCCAATGAGGTACTAAATTGGCTTCCTCACACCACTCTAACACAATTTCTAAGTATTTTTTAATTTAAGAAAAAGTTTCATGAAAAAGTTCCAAAAGCATCAAAGAATACTTCTCTAAAGATATATAAGGAAAAAAAGTAGTAAGACTACAAAACTTAGTATAAAGGATACTCAAACAGTAGAAATTTAAATAAATAAACAACTAAAGTTTCCACATGTTAATCATTTTAAGGCTTGTAGTGCTTATGAGATCTCTAGCAAATGTAACAGCCTTAATTTTCTGTAATAGTCTTTGAATGGTCATTTTTGTACTAAACTCTTTTTCATTTCGCATTATATAGAAAAAATAATGAATCTAAATGGTAATTTGAATATTCTTATATCCCCTTTGGTATGAATATCTAATTGTGTAGCCCATTGAATGATATTAGACCAATTAGAGTAGTTGCAATCTAGATAGAATAGATTGAGGATATGATTCTATATAGTTGATGAGAATTTATATAAAAAATATTAATGATTTAAATCTTCATTGGCATTTATAAAAAACACATAATTTATATCAATAACTAGGAACTTTAGGGTATCCTTTGTTCCAAGTTCCTTATTGATTACAAATATAAGATAAAGGAGCTAGAGAGGATGATAAAAGAGTCTCATACCAATTTACTCCAGTGATACTTAGTTTGAGGCCCCAGAACAAGGTTCTTATATGAACAAATCATAAATATCATCGATTTTTCATGTAACTAATGCATTATATCATGTCTTTTAGAGTATAGGAATTAATATGGAATATTTTCTATGATTTCTTTGAAACCCTTAAAAGAATGAGTTGATCAAGACAAATCATGTCGCTAATGTGAGTTTGCACCTTAGTATTAGCATAGATGATTGCTTTGAGCATTTGGAACTCCCTTAATTTGTATAGAAGTCCTATGTCATGTCAGTGATCAAACCAAAAGAGTATATCTTTTCTATCCTATCATATGGTTGATAGATAATTGCAAGTCTCTTATAACTAACACCTATTTTAAGGTCCAAGAAGTATTAAAGTTTACCTTGACAAACTGAATGTTTTTCCATTTTAAGAAATAGGGATGAATCCACTTAACCTAAAGTAATTTTTTATCTATATGTAGCTTCTATAACCTTTGAACAATTAAGACTTTGCTTATATTATAAATTGATGTAATACTTAGGCTACCATTTGCTTTAGGTAAATAGACATTTGACCATTTTACCTTCGAAACTTTTATCTTGTTATCTACTCCACTTCATAGAAAGTCTCTGAGTAACTTATCAATGATTTTGGCTATTTCCTTAAGGTTAATTAACAAAGATTACTAATTAAAATTTTCCCTATATGGAAGTGCCTTATTACACCAACTATACCACTTTCTTTAAATAAAGTGTATAAGTGGTGTGTAATATAAATAAATGAGTTTCTTTCTTATGATGGGAAGCATAAAACAAAAGTATAGTTTATAATAGTACAAACCATGCTATATTAGTAACAAGGACTCAAATACTAGTTGTTTAGTTTAGTCCCCACCTATTTGAAACAATATGGAAAATCTTGCAATATTCAAGTTAATTAATAATAGTTCCTTTACTCTAAATATTATATTGGAGTTGAAATCACAAATATTGGTTTGTTTTCCTTTGAACTTTTCTTGGTTTCTTTCCATTCATATATAATCAATAGTTGTACTCACTATCAGTTTAAGAAGTAAGTGATTATCATTAGGAAGTAAACTATTAGAAATTTTAGTAGTTATATTATCCCATATTGTTTCCTTACATGAGAAGCTACATGCCATTTGAATTTTCCTAAAATGATCTTGTTATAAGTTCACTGAAAGTAACGGTGATATATTTTTTCTAGTTTAAGGTTGCATAGACTATGTTACCGATTAATATCTAGATTAGTCTGTATTCTATTATTTATACTCAATATATTAAGCATTATTAGCTATATATGAAAGCTTTTCTTAATATATATCCTTTAAATTGTATGACTTTGTATTATGATGCTTTAAGAGTTTGTTGCCCAATTGCTCATGAATACACTTATTAGTTAACTTCCCCAATTTATCGTCAAGTTAATGAACCCCAATGCACATCCCCGCCCTCTTTTCTAAGGTTAAGTGAGGGACATCAATTGCACACAACCTTCCCTTTGTATTTTTATAATGAGTCTGTTTCCCTGACTCCAACCAGTGGCTTACAGTCACCAAGGAGTAACCTTACTAGTTACTCCAAGGCTCGCCCTTTTCAACTTCCCCAATTTATGTCTAGTCCAAATCACCCTATCTGCCACACTAATCTTAAGTGATAAGTGTGCATCCATTGAGAACACAAGTTATCTATATCCATAAGCAATTTCCATATTCATCTTACTAGAAATATTTTGCTAAAGGTTTGAATTAATCTAATGCCAAATCCTCTTTATACCACTAGTTGGCATAATTCTTTCCGTTCTACTTTGGAGCCTAAATCTTGAATCCATCCCCATTTTGCAAGAAATTTTTTATCTTCCTTTAGTTTCCTTGACAAGTTTTTTGTGCAGCACTAGATGTAATAACCAATAAGTGTACAAATCACAAAAGATCAATTTGATTAGTTATAATCTTAATCTTCTAGTGTAAGAGGCACTTTTATTACACCATTGGTATATCCTCCTCTCAACCATATCAACTAAATTCTTATAGTCCTTATAAAAGGGCTTGATAATAGTTATTGGTACTTATAAATATATAAAAGGGAATATGTATCCTAAATCCAGTTAAGGAAATGAGCTAATCACTAAGGTGTAAAGATTTTTTAAAGAGGATAAGGAAGCTCTTATTAGTATGAACCTTAATTCCTGATGATTTATTAAACTTGTTAATGTAATTTAAGATGTTTCAAATTGATTCAAGGTCAGCCTTGAAAAATATCAACAAATCATATTTAAATGATAAGTTAAATAGCTTCATCCTTTTATATTTTTTATAAAGTTTGAAAGCTAGATTATATTGTATGTTAGAAGCTATAATTCTAAGTAAAATCCCTATAAAAATAGAGGAAAAAAGGGGGAAAAGGGGTCACCTTTACTCACTACTCTTTTACCTTAGAACCAATATACTAAAATAGGTAGTTGTTACATATTACCTTATCTAGTTTATATATTTAGTTAGAAAAATAAAAACTTTAAGGAAGTGAAATAGAAATTTCCAACTGACAAAGTTAAAGGCCTTACTAGATTTAATTTTATTGACACAAAGTTTCCCTGATCCCATTCTTTAGTAACCTTAAAGCAGTTCTTATGTAAGGAGGATATTATCTCCTATATTCCTACCTTTAATTTAAGTTACTTATGTTTTATTTGTTAAAAAGCTAATAACCTCTTTCAACCGCTACACCAAGATGCTAGAGATGATTTTGTAAAAGGATTTATAACATGAAATAGATCTATAGTCCCTTAAGGTATTTCGGTTAGGTACCTTAAGAACAAGATAGATGTGAGCCTATTTTATCTCTTTGAGCATGATCTGACTATTAAAAAATTCCAAAAATACTTTGTAAACTTAGTCCTTAGTCTATTTTCAACTTTGTTTAAAAAATATGCATTCAACACACCTAGACTAGAAGCTTTGATGGGATTTAAATTTCTCAATGTAGAATATATCTCTTCAAAAGCAATTTTCCTAATAAGGTTTTTTTCTTGATTAATGGTAATAATTAGTGTGACGAAAGCTCTAAAAGTTTATATAGACGACTCTCATTTAGTGTTAGAGCCTAAAAAATCCTTGAAATACATAAAATTTATATTCTTGATGTTGTTTTGTCCCTATACTCTTAACCCATATTCATTAGTTAGGTAAAAAATTTTGTTAAGATTACTTCTGATCATGATGGCTTTGAAATAGTAAGAATTGCATTTTTCACCTTACTAAAGCCAACTCAACTTTTCTTTTCAAGATGAGTAATAAGGATTTAGGGCCTTAATATATTTTTTCTATGCATATGTTTCCATAATTCTTAGTCAATCATTTTAAGGCACAAATAAAGATTAGCCTATGCAAATTCTAATTTCCTTTTGGTCTCTTTGATATCCAAAATTTTTCTTTCCAATAAAGCTTTATGAAGGGCTTTTATCTTGTTTTTGTTACTTATAACTTCTTTAAATTTTAAATTGCTTAAACCTTACACTTTAGAGTTTAAATCATCCCACACCAGCTCCAAAATCTCTCATGCTTAGACAAAAAGTTAAGAAACCTGAAGAAGGTGATTCATGATGGGTCATTAACAAAATTATGTATGTCAATCTAAGAGTGATATAAAATTAGAGGTATGTTCAAGATTGCTTTGCTAACCTAGAACTCAGTTAACCAAGCCTGGCTTGCTAATGCCTTATCCATCTTTCTTTTGAGAAATCACTTCCCTTGTTGTTTATTGAACCAAGTGTAATGATTTCCTTTATATCTTAGGTCCTCAACTTCCTATATCCTTAATTATAGTTTGAAATCATTGAAAAGTTACCTGGTTCCTATCTCTCTCATCAATTCAAAATTGAACAAAGTATAATTGACATCACCTATAATTAACCAACGATCTTGGATGCTAGATGACATGTTACAAAGTTCTTGCCAAAAGGATTTTCTTTAGAAAGTAAGACTAACAGTAGAGATGAAACTAAGGAGTAGCTTCTGACATTAAAATCTCATAGTAGTTGAAATGTGTATAACATGTGCATTATAACTATGATCAGTTACCTGAAGAAATTTAGGATTGTAGTACACAATGATCCTCCTCCCATTATGGTGCGAGTTTTGATTATTGCTTAGAATCCAGTTATTCTGAATGAACTAGAGCTTTTCATAATTTTCCTCCTTAATTTTAGTCTCTAAAAGGCCATAAATGAATGGCTTTATTACTTTGAGATATTCATTAATAGCTTATTTTTTTAGGTTTAGTAAGACCTTTAACATTCTAGGCTATAATAGACATAAAGTTTTTATGAAGAGATTTTCCCCCTTTCCCTTCCTTTCTATTTGATTTTCTCAACACTAGGATTTAAGAACTAGATATATTCCTCACTTCATCAATTATGAAAATAATATTAGCATTAATGTTTAGTTATCTTACACCAGAATAGTGATCAAGTATCTGATTACCTATTTCACTACTCTCATAGGCTTAATAGCTAAGAGGATTGATATCTATTGAAGTCCTGATGTTCCAATTTGGATGGGAGCCTCATACTCCTCAGCTTAAGTATGTTGAATTTTGTTCCTCTCTCTACTTAAGTCTTTTGTGGAATTCTTATCTTTTTGTCTTAATTTCAAATGATCCCCCCTTTCAAGTACTTTTCTAGCTGGTCTCTATTTAGCATATTTCTTCCCCTAAGGTTTTTAGAGGTTTTGTAAATAAGATTGAACTCTATTCAAAATTGACAAATGCATCAATCATTTTAAGTTTAAGAATATCAGGGAGTTCTTTATCTATTTCAGCTTAATACTTATTTTTACATAGCCAATATGACCAATTTTTGCAGTATTCGCATCCATGGGTAAAGGATTGCCTATGGAACATTCCAAATAGCATAGACTTATAGTGCTTCAATATTTTAGAGGAACATTATAGAATTGTCCCTAAATAGGGACATATTTAAGCTTAATTCTATCAAGTTCCATACCTAACTTTTAACTCTAAAGAATGTTGTATTTACCTTTACAGTGCCAAAGGGCAAGTTCAAGCACTTTACTAGCCTAAGATTCTGAATTGAAAGTAAACTAAAAGAAGTCCCCCTTATTGGTGAGGACTCTCTCCAATCAATACTCAATTCATATATCTTTATCCCACTTTTTAACTATTATAAAATTTTGCCTCTTACTTATAAAATATCCAACAATAGTACTTAACTACCATAAGGTTCCCACATAAAGAACTTCACTGAGGGGAGGAGATAACACCATTCTCAACCTCAGTTGTATGAGGAATAAAAGAAATCTTGAGATTGGATCCCTTATCCCACATAACCTGTGACAAATTCCTTCTTTAGCAAAGGATATTATCCACCTTTAAAGCAAAGTTAAGCTCAAGGATATGGGAATTAAGAGAGGGATTATCAGAAAAAGAAATAGGAATGCTAGTGGCTGGTGGAACAAAATAAGTGAAGTCCAGTGAGGGGTAAATAAGAAGGATATAGGGGCCAAAAAGGTTGAATGAGTTATTTCTGAAGTAGTGGAGGGGGTAGCCTTTGCCTGACTAGAGGAAATGGATGATGGAAAAAGGGGAAATTTTCTATGCAATTAGTTAGGGTTTTAAAGTTGTGTTGAAAAGGAAGCCATTAACAAAAAAAGAAATAAAGTAGAAAGTACTAGAGGGAATTTTAAAAAATATTCTTAAAATAGTTGCATATGTAGTAGGGAAAATACAAAAGATGGAAATACCTATAAGAGAAAGTTAAAACAGAAGGTATTATAGAGACACAAAAACTAACTAGGGAAAAATAAGTAGAAAGAAGTAGATGACTAGAAGAGCAAAAGAGGATGGAGAAGACAAGTTGAAGTAGATAAGGGAGATGTCTGGAAGAAGGAGATGGGAAAATAAGGAGTTAATGAAAGAAGCTTCCAATAAGAATGCAGGATCTAAAGAGAAGGTGCACACTCCCACTCTAGCCATCTTTTTTTTATTTTTTTTGTTCATTGTTTCCTTAGAGATATTTATCTTTGTTAACTTAGAGAAGATTTTCATACTAAGAATAAATAAATAAAGTGACAGATGATCACCTTACCTTAGTCCTCTATCATTTCTAAAAACTATTGATGATTCTACGTTCACTAAGAATGAGAAAGAAGCAAAAGTGATGCATTTCTTTATCTAGTGAATAAAATTGTAGGGAAAGCCAATAGCTTGCGTAGAGTTGAATAAGAAATTCCAATTTAAAGAATCAAATGCCTTAATGAAATCTATCTTTAGAGTGCAACTCCTAATTGCTTATTGAAGAGCTCTTAAGCAATTACTATATTATCTCCAATGCTCCTTCCAAAGAAATATGGACTATAGCAAGGACTTACAATCTATGGCCTCATTTTCTTTAGTTAGTTTACAAGAATCTTTGAGATTATTTTATACATCACATTTCAATCTGGAATGGGTATAAAATCACACAACTAGACGGATTGGACATTTTAGGAATAAGACATATGTGAGTCTTGTTCAACTTAGTGAGTAAGTAACCACTACCGACGATTTCTTTCATTAAGTTGATAACCATATCACTTGTCAACTCCCATATTCTTAGAAGAATTATGCATTAAATCCATCTGGATTGAAGAGATGGGATTGAACATTATTTCGTTAATCTTATATATGATGAAATCCTTAATCATATCACGTACAAATTTACGGGGAAATATGTTAGTTAAGCAAGTTTTTAGATCATCAGGTAAAGGATTCATGTCTATTTTAGTTCCCAGTGGCCTTTTAAAGTGTTCATAGGCAAGATCCTTTAGTCACTCTTGATTATAGATGTCTCTTCCTTTAGCATTTTATAGAGAGACTATCTTATTCTTATTCCTTCTAACTTATATGAAATTATAGAAAAATTTTGCATTCTTGTCTCCATCTCTTAACTATAATATTCTTAATTTATGATCTAATTGGGAGTGACGATTTTTCTAGAGCATTCACTTAATGTTCTAAAAAGATGAACCTTTTGTAAGTGTTTCCTTTTTATTTTTGGTTTATACTAAACCAAAAAAATGTGGCTTCTTTCATATTAGAAAATTCTTAAGACCGTGTTATATATCAGAGCTATTAAGATACCTTACTTTCCGTGTGAAAATATTCATTAGAAAGGAGATCTACTGGCTCTCTTTTTCTTTGATTTCTTCCAAATTTAATCATACTGGAGCTATGATTAGTGTGATTTAATTTAGTAGAGATGGTACAAAGGTCTACTTTTCCTTTCTCCATAGTTGAGCTTTTTAGGTCTTTGAGCATATAACTACAAGAAATATTCTCCAAATTAACCTCATTTGTAATTTTTAGGCTAAGGATTCATTTGATTCCTATGTGATGTCCTCTTTCTCATATTAAAAAATGTGCCTTTTATCCTTTAATGTTATTTTATTATTTTCAAAATAGACTTTAACAATTTAGATGTTATCCTCTATAAAAGCAACTGCAATCACTTCAACAAATGGCATATCTAAAGATATGCTCCTTTCCCTGGGATTTATGTGTGGAAACATAGGCTGAGTTAAAATAGAGTTATTCTAGGCATCCTTCTCTATCCTTTTAGGAGGTGTAAAGTTATCACCTAATATTAACACATTATCCTTAGGATTTTAAACTTTCACTTATGCCATCTTTATAGGTCTCTATAGGTAAGAAATGTGTATGGAATCCTATATCATATTTGCTTCTTCATCTAGCTTCTTAAATGTAATAAATTTGGGGAGTTCTTTGTTAAGTTACACCATAATATAAACTTTTGTAAATTTTTTTCCCTCTAAGATTTACATTATTTTCATTTAAGCTTAGAGGAATACAAAAGAGTTGGTTAGTTCTACCAAATAGGGACGACCTGCATCCTTATTTTATCCAAAAAGAGACAAGGTTGCCATTTTTATACTATTAGAGACCTCCCTTAAATGTTCCAAGGACCCATCTCTATTATCCTCTCTAAGTTTTCCTTAGAGGATAATTTAAAGACAAAGAATTCTTCTTCACTAACTAATCGAACTATACCTATTCTAATTAGTGACTTTATAACGCTAAATAAGGGGGAAATACAAACATTTTTTTATAAAGAAACCTATATTCCATATTTTCATTTCTTTTCTTGCATGTAGAGAATATTCTTAAAAGGCAAAACTAAATCTGTAGCTTGAAAGGTTAGAACATATTGAAGCTTGCCATAATTTAAAAGATCTCTAACCACCTTATTCTAAGTGAGTTTACTGGTAGGATCATCAACATGTTTTTCTTCAGAAGCAATATTGGCCTTGTAATACTAGTTTAAATTGAGGTTTGGACTTGAGGAGAGAGAGGAAACCTTGTCAGTTCCTAAATGGTTGGTAGAGGAAGCCGAGGGAGAAGATGTCATTTCCTCTAATGGTAACAAACTAAGAAAGGAGAACTGGTAGGAAGAGGAAAAAAAGTTGGTTAGCTAGAAAAGGAAAACTTTTGGGCTTAAGACAAGTAGATGGGGCTCAAAAGGAAGTAGGAGCTAGAGAGAGTAAAAAGTTTGTTTCATTATCCTATGATGGATCTCAATGTATTCGTCACTCTTTCTAATTTCTATAAACATAAGTCTAAAAGATCACCAAAGGAAAAACCATTTGAAAGTACCTAAATGATATCCTCAACTAACTCTTTTTGAATATTGCTATCATAAACTATCTATAAAGTAGCAAATATTTTGATATACATGTGGATATTTTCTTCTCGATCCTATAGGGCTTTAGGAATATGGAAATAGCCTAGTAGTCCATCTAAGAAATAGTAATACATATTTCCTAAAATTTGTTTGAGAATTTGGTGAATGAAATGTAATGGAAAGTGATCCTTATGTGTAGCATCATTTATCTTCATATAATTGAAACATACCCCCTTTAACTGGTGAAGGATATCATAGGAATTAACTTATTCTTTTCATTTAAAATCATTGTCATTCCTCCGTTCTTTGGTACTATCTGTACAAGGCTTACCTAAGAACTATAAAAAATAAGATAAATAACTCCTATATAAAGTTATCTAATTTTACAAGGGTCACCCTATAAAATAAACTTATTCAATAATTTTTCTCTGGTTTTATATCAGTTGACACTTATGGCTGGGTATCTTTGTTGTAAATGTCATAACTTGTTAGGCCCCGCTTCCGGAGCCTAACCTTCAGAAAATCATCAGACTTATCATTATCAGGTCGTCTTCTCAACACTTTACACATATACTTGCTTCGGGGCTATTAGTATAACTCTTCCTATAGGCATCCAAACTAAGGTTTCTTAGAATAGATTTAAAGAGGACTTCAAGCGCTACAACTTTCATGCAGACCTCGAAAGCCAATTTTATCTTCTAAAGGGTCAAAAATAGGGCAGAAGATAACTATGAATAGTAACCAAGATGATAGCGTGAACAGTAACACAGACGATACGCTGTGAACAGTAACAAAAACGATAGCGCGAACAGTAACACAGATGATAGTCTGTGAACAGTAACACAGACGATAGCGTAAACGGTAACACAGACGATATGCTTCAATTCATATTACTTCTTAACTCCTTCTTATAATCCTTGGCCTATGATCCATCCTCTATGTTCTATCCTCTGTGGTTGACTTTC